>PVJC01015097.1:0-35542 GCA_004026665.1 Murina feae
GGTCTTTTATGTTATAATGGAGATTCTTCCTCTCTATGAAGCCCCGGGGTTTAGTCGTTTCCTTTCCATTGGTGGAGAGCACTGGAAATTCCAAGCTCCAGCCTTGCTGAGTAAATAGAACCCTAACTTGGTCCAGTCCGAAGCAGGCCCACGGCTCTGCACGGGTTACAGGAGGGGTTTTCAGAAGTTTTTGTTTCCAGAGCTCTGGGTGGCTCCTGGAATCTGCTAGGCTGGGCAAACAAGAGGAAGAGAAAAACAGACACACGTTAGGGCCTTGGGACTCCGTCTGGAGAGAACCGTTCAGCCTTCAGGGACTGGAGGGGAGGCGGTGTGCCGCTGGTACTCAGAGCAAAGAAAGATGAGTCTGGGATCCAGGCAGCTGGCTGGCCTCTCCCAGCGCAGACCTAAGTCCCCCAATACCCGAGAGGTGCAGGGAGCAGAACAGTGTTCTCACTCCCTCATCTGTCCCACCCATGTAAATGCGTGAGCCCACTTCAGACGCAGTGCCAAGAGTCTGCAGACATTATATTGCACTATAATATTACATACACATGAGTATATGTACATATATAATTTCAACCTCTGCCCCAGGGGATGGGTCGGACATTCCCTGCCCCACATCTTGAGCAAGTTCGCTCCCCCTCCCAGACCTGCCAGATCCCACAGGGTAGTGGCCACCGCACATCCGGGTGCGCCTGCTGCCTTCGGGCTGCAGGCTGCGAGTCACAGAATGGATGGAGGCTCTGTGCAGTTATGGGGAGGAGGGGAGGGGAGGATGTGGTGAGAGTCCCCCAGGGGAGGAGGGCAGGGCACTGGGCAGGGCACTGGGCTGGCCCCTCCCACTCCGCCTTGTCTTGCACTTCCTGTCCTCCAGGCGGGCGTTGGGCGCTGGGCCACTGGAGAGGGTGCGCAGGTGCTCCGGGCACCTACGGCGGCCAAGGGACCTGTCTTGGCGAGGAGCGAGGAAGACCCCAGGGCACCATGTGCGCTCCCCCCGGCCTGCGGGGGCCGCCCCAGCCGCTGCTTCTCCTGTGCCTCCTGGCGGTGGTGAGCCTGAGCTCCGCGGATGACCATCCCCCAGGTGTGCAGGGTGCAGGACCCAGAAGGGGCGGGGGGCGGGGTGGGGGGCGCAGGTCCGGGCGCAGGAAGGGGCGCGGGGCGGGGCACCGAGTGGGAAGGGACGTGCGGATGCTGGGGATGCAGGTGAACCATGAGAGCCGTGCCTTCTACGGCCCATGCTCGGGGATCTAAGCGGGATGAGGGTTCGGGGGTGGGTAGGGGACCTCCTCTCCAGAGCGCGAATTTGGAACTCACAGCGCCTGGGAGTGGGGGCGGTGGGAGGAAGGCAGTGTCTCCGCGTTTCGGAGAGGAGGGTGGGTGGGCAGGGACTGGCTTCTGGGGAAGTGCAGTCTGTATTCTGAAAGCCACGGTCACCCAGGCCAGCTCCCTGCCTGTGAGTGGATAGTAAGGCGTACACAGCACCCGCTCTCTTCCAGCAGGCAGGCTGGCTTTGAGGGTGCAAACAGCCAGGCAGCAACAACCAAACAATCAAACAAAGCAGCACAACTAGAGAAGGAGGGAGGGAGGGAGGGAGGGAAGGGGGGAGGGAGGGAGAGAGAGAGAGAGAGAGAGAGAGAGAGAGAGAGAGAGAGAGAGAGAGAGAGAGAGAGAGTCTTTCACACCATGGTTTTTGACAGTGAACTTTTATGTGTGGTTATTTTGTTAAAGACAAATTGAAAGAGGTATTTATGGGCAAAACATTATCAAAACCGACGCCAAAGTTGCCATCTTTAGCTTCCCCTGCTTAGAATTACTTTTCAGTTGAAAGCATTCCACCCAACCAACCTGTTTTATAATGCACACTCACTCCTGTGTTGTAAGTGTCAGTGTTAGCAGCCACTTACGATAACAGACCGCCTCTCTAGCTGGCAAATACTGTCCATCAGTTAACTCAAATCAGAATATTATGCTATGCAGGGTTTTCAGCTTTTCGTAGGAATTCATTTTTATGGGCTTCTAGTAGATTTTTCATCAGACACTATGAAGACGGAAAGGTAATCAAAGGACATGATTATTCATTTTTTAAAAATAAATGTCCTTTTCAAGGCTCAGTTGTTCCCAACTTGGACACATTTTGGGCTGCTTCAGTTTCTAAATGTCCTTGCCCCACATCTCGTTTCCATTCACACCGAGTATAAAGGGCTGTCCAGGCCATTCCATCCCCCCCTGCCCCCCCCCCCCCAGCTTTCCTTGGTTCTCCATCCCTGCATCACCCTTGATTCCCCCCAGGACACTGGGCTACTCCTGGAACTTTGCTGCAGGATTTGGCTGTTTGTTGGAACTTCCAGAGAACTTATTGGTAGAAGCGCTCCCTGGATCCTGCCCTCAAAAATTCGGATTCAGCTCTAGCCAGTTTGGCTCAGTGGTGGAGTATCAGCCTACAGACTGAAGGGTCCCGGGTTTGATTGTGGTCAGGGGCGCATACCTCAGTTGCAAGCTCTAACCTGAGGCAACCAATAGGTGTCTCTCTCTCACATCAACAGTTCTCTCTTTGTAAACCCCCTCTCCTTTCCACTCACTAAAAATCAATGGAAAAATATCCTCATGTGAGGATTAACCAATAAATAAATGAATGAATGAATATTCGGATTCAGTTGGCCTAGGACTCAGCCTGGACATCTGGAGTTTTTAAATTCCTCCATGTATTTAATCATGTGATCCCGAGCAGACTGAAAGCCTAGGCTTTAGAGCAGTGGTTCTCAACCTTCCCAATGCCGCGACCCTTTAACACAGTTCCTCAGGTTGTGGTGACCCCCAACCATAAATTTATTTTCATTGCTACTTCATAACTGTGATTTTGCTACTGTTATGAATCGTAATGTAAATATCTGATATGCAGGATGTATTTAGGCGACCCCTGTGAAAGGGTCGTTCACCCCCAAAGGGGTCGCGGCCCACAGGTTGAGAACTGCTGCTTTAAAGGGATATGTCATCCTCAAGAGTGCACTGCTGGGCAGTTAGTTATTCTGTTGGCACCAAGGAGCCCAGGTTTAACCTAACAAGCAGAGGAGACTTCTAAAGAGAAACAAGCAGGCAAAAAACGATTGTGGAACACATTAGCAAATAAAGTGTATGCGTGTGTGACAAACATCTGTGTAT
This sequence comes from Murina feae, assembly GCA_004026665.1. Taxonomy (NCBI): domain Eukaryota; kingdom Metazoa; phylum Chordata; class Mammalia; order Chiroptera; family Vespertilionidae; genus Murina; species Murina feae. The sequence continues at coordinate 3,160 of PVJC01015097.1, forward strand.
GTACAGTGTCGGTGCTGTCCTGTCAGCTTCTCTTACAACAAAATTATGCCATAGCAAAGGCATGCAGTTAGCATCTAATTTTAAGGAAGAATTAAAAGATATCAGGCAACTTCATCTTGTTTTATAGATTCTGTATTGATCTACATGAGATTCAGTTTCCTGTTTGCTAAAGGACAGTGTGAAGTTTTCTGCCATTTTTTTTTTTAAATCAAGATGCTTAGAGCTACTTATGTATAGGTGTTCTATAAACCAAAGGTTTTTGGCTAAATTTTAATATTAAAAATGGTTATACTTTTCCTATTAACTGTTTAACAACTGTGTGCTTTGCATAGGTACTGCATTATGCAGTTTATAGTACTGTGTGTTAGCTTTTACTGACCCTGACTTTGAGATGAGAAAATTGGACCTTAGTGAAGTTAAATCATTGCCAAAGCACACTTAGTTAATGAAACAGTAGAGCAGGAAACTTAGCATTGTTCAGCCCAATTCCAAAGCTTGTTTTCCTAAACAGAGACTGGGTCCTGCTCTGGGGGCGGTGACGGGGTGTGTCAAGGAAAGGTAGGAACCACCAACAGAGGGCACAGTGTGTGAATCCCGATGCTCCTTTTGAGCTGAGGGCTTGCTGACACAGTGCGAGTCCTAGAATAAAGTTAGGCACGGGATTCATCCTAACTTGTAGACTGTTTCAGCTCAGTAAGAAATGTGAAATGCCTTTGTAAAGGACAAGTATGATTTGAATAGGAATCTTTAGAAATCATTGTTTTTACTATTACATGGAACAAAGTAAGAGAATGGGTCCTGTTTATCCTTTGAAAAATGTTTACAGGGGAGGAATTTGAAATGATCACCTTTAACTTTGGGAGTTACAGGGCCTATATGCTTCTTCCATCAACCCCCTGCTTCCTTCCTATAGGCTCCCCTCCCCACTCAAGCAACTGCCTAGTAGTAAATATTTGTTGGAATAAATATTATTCGAGTACCTAGATGTGCTGACATGTGTAAGTCTATATCTGTGTAGAAAACTTTACCAATTTTTAACCTTTCAAAGTGTTTAAAGGAACAGGCAAATTAGAATCATATCTTTAATAGGGTTGTATCTAATGCATCAAAATTTTGACCCTAAATTTATCATCACATTTAAAATTATATTATATGAACATTTTTTAAAACTCTCACCCAAAGAATATGTTTATTGATTTTTAGAGAGAGGAAGTGGAAGAGAGAGATGAGAGAGAAACTTCAATCGGTTGCCTCCCCAACCACAGATCAAATCAGCAACCTGGGTATATGCCCTGACAGGGAATGGAATCTGCATCACAACCTTTTTTAAAGAATCAGTTTAACTGTCTCTTCCTCTTCCTGGTCTTCTGTCCCACCTCCTATCCTCTTCTTCCTCCCTTTCCCAAAATGCTGCTCTTCCTGTAGCCGTGAGGAGGGGAAATGCAGAAAGCATCCTCCCTTGTTGGATGGTAGGAGCCAAAGGGGCCCAGAGCAGGGAATGAGAGGCCTGGCCAGGTCAGGATGGTGTCCAGGTAGGAGAGCGGCCTCGGGTGGTGTGTTAGGGCCTGAACACAGTGGGGTGGGTGCTCCCACAGAGGGTGGCCTGGAACTGATCAGTGACCAGGGCTTTATGCAAGCCCAGCTGACACGTATGTCTGGCCCTGATCAGGGGATGAAGGTGAAAGGCAGAAGAGCAGGCAGGACCTCTTTGGGGCCTGGCGTGGCAGTGGGAGATTTGTTACATGTAGGGGGATGGATGGATCAAATGAGTAAAGCTAGTAAGGAGAATAGGACCAGGCTTTTCACTAGAAGAGAAGGAAATATCATGCATCAGAGAAGAGTACAGTTGAAATGTATATAATTTTATTAACCAATGTCACCCCAATAAATTGAATAAAACATTTTTAAGAAAGAAAAAGGAAACTAGAATGAACCTTGGGTTATGATTTGTAGCATTAGTGTAAATTCATGACTTTAAACATCTATTTCACTCTTTTGTCTACATCTGTATATAACTCGGTATAATGCATATGTTGTGTATTTAAATGCAGATATATTTGATATCCACTTTATATCTATAGTATGTGTGTGTATGAATGACCATGCATATATTTTTAGCTCTGTCCGCTGAGATGGAGCAAAGATTTCCCAATAGTGATAACCATACTTAGCACTGGAGTTGAAATACCATTCTTTACTTCTTGGAGAAATGGCTGATTTCAGGACTGGGGTAGAGAAAGTATAAGATGAGCCTGGAACATCTTGTGCCAGAAGCAATTAAGTGCTTAAGGCATGACGAGTCACATCAAAATGATACAGGACCAGAGGGAAGGGGCTCCCACTGGACCAAACTGGGCCAAACTGGGCATCAAAATAAATACTAATATTAATGGGCTAGTACCATTAGTACCCATTGAATAATGCCATTGGATAATATGGGTATTCATGAGTATATACCAATATAAATTAAATGAATTAAGTAAAAGTTTGATGAATATTACATAGTTTCAAAGTCACGTCACACAACAGTCTTACTGATGAAAAAGAGAAAAAGTCCATTTATAGTAGAGAAGCCTGCCAGGTAGAGCTTTAATCAAATGATCAAAGTGAAAATTATCAGTAAAGAGAGAAGTGAAAATGGCATGCCATCTGACAGGATTCAATGAGAAGAACACAGCCTCCCCTGGGATATTCCTGCCAAAGAAGCTGCCTCTGAATCTAATCACGTTACAAAGCAGCTCTCCTGTTATTCTCACAAGCATCAAGGTTGTAAGAGGTCAGGAAACTGAAGTTTCCAAAGTGAAGGAAAACAGAAGGACATGACAGCTGATGGCAACGCATCAGCTGAGCTGGAACCTTTTGTTAAAAATACATTTCAACAAAAGGACTTCTGTAGAAGCTCAGATGAGGTGTGGCATGGGAGGGTAATGCATACATGCTTGTTGATCTATTTTCACAACAGTATTGGGAAGATGTGTGGTAAGTCCTCTGTGGAAAATATGCAGTAATGTCTTGGAAAATATGCAGTAGTGTCTTAGAGGGGAATGGGCCATTAGGGCACCAACTTATTTTCAAATGTTCAGGGGAAACATTCATTCTACACTTGAAACTTTTCTGTTAGTTCCAGATTATTTGAAAAGGAGCCAAAAGAATTTCAGGTCTTTCTGAGAAAGTCTGACATTAAACCATAGGGAATAACTGAGAAATGGTCATAAGTGTATGTAATTAGGTATGTTCTCCAGAGGAGTGTTTGTTCTCAGACAGCAGCAGGTTATGTGTTAAGGTAGTTTGTCCTAAACGGTAACCTATTGAAGTTACTTCTGTATAGCTGGCCTCACATATGTCATAACATTATGTGAACCATAGAAAGAAACAATTTAGGACACATGCATGATAAAGAAGGAAAACCTCACAATGCTTTGTTAAAAATAAACTCTCCATTCCTAATAATAGTAACTATTCACACATAACAAAATGACTCAAATAATGCATTGTTCCTACAGAAAGAATAGATGCTATCTTTAAAATGGTATTATTCTTTTAATTGAAAATTATTTTTCTGACATTTTTATTGTGGTCATGCCATTACTAATGTATCCCTACAGCCTTATAATTACACTAGAGGCCCAGTGCATGAAATTGGTGCACTAGTAGGGTCCCTAGCGGCTGCCAGCCACTGGCCGGGACCTCCCTCCCTTCCCCAGGCTGGCTCCACCCCCTGATCGAATTCCCAGATGAACTCCCAGTGGAGGGGACAATTTGCATACTATGCTTTTATTATATAGGACTAGAGGCCCGGTGCACAAAAATTTGTGCACTCAGGGGGGGAGGGGCCCCTCAGCCCAGCCTGTGCCCTCTCGCAGTCTGGGACCCCTCGAGGGATGTCCACCTGATGGCATGCCTGGTCAGCCTGGGTGAGGGGCAGAGGGCCATTTCAGGCTGCCCACAGCCCCTTCAGGGTTCAGGTCCCTACTGGGGTGCTTGGCTAGAAACAGGTATCTGGGATTTATTTAACTTCTATAATTGAAACTTTGTTGCCTTGGTCCCCTGCTTGAAGCCTGGGTTGCCCCTGGCAACCCATGGTCCCAGCCCGGCAGATATCTGGGGTTTGTTTATCTTCTATCATTGAAATTTGTAGCCTTGAGTGGAGCTCAGGGCCCACAGGGCCCTGGCTTCCTCCATTGCCCGGGGCAACTCCAGCTCTGTGGCACCACCATCTTAGTTGAGTTAATTTGCATATTTGCTCCTGATCAGCTGGTAGGAGTGGCTTGTGGGCGTGGCTTGTGGGTGTAATGGAATTGGGGTCAATTTGCATATTACTCTTTTATTAGATTAGATAGTCCTGAGATCCTAAAAGACAATTTAGATGTAATATTGGATTGATCTTGAAGCCTGAAGTGCTTCTGTGATGGAGCCAAGAGCCTGAGCCAGCTAGTAGCCAGGGCTGGCTTCCTGTTTTGTATTTCAAAACTCCATCCAGCAATTGGGGCTTCTTCCTAAAAGGTTGCCAAAATAGGCCCCTTCTGGAGGGAGGTGTGGGGAGCTACCCTGCACTCTGCTTGGCTTTGTCCCTCAGCTGTGGCCTGGCTGCTGGGGGCAGGGCTCATGGGAGGTTGGTAGAGGAGGCAGCTGCTGGAGAGGAGGAGGGCATGGCCAGGCTTCACAAAGGTTGTGCTAGGGGTGGACTACTTTGAAAACCAAGAAGCACCAACTCCTTTCTGTTCCAGTTCTAAATGAATGTTTAGTTTTGAGGAGAGAAGAGAAGGCAAAGAAGGGTTGCAAGAACTGTCACAGCTTGCTAGTAAAATCTCTGCATTGAAACGACGCAGAACAGGAACTCAGGGCCCCGTGGCCATGGAAGACGACAGAAAACCATACTGTTGAAGAATCAGGGTGGAGGAAGTACCTGTTTGGAAGTGAGGGTTCCTCAACCGTGGCATTTTGGACTGGATAATTCTCTGCTGGGAGGGGCTGTCACTGTAACAGTACCCTATGCAGTAGGCAAGCTGTGTACCACAAAAAGGAATGGTCAAGCCCTGACCCTTGGTACCTGTGAAGGGGACCCTATTTGGGAGTCTGGTCTTTGCAGAGGTAATCAAGGTAAATTGAGTCACCCTGGATTAGGATGAGTCCTCACCCTAGGACTGTGGTCTTTGTAAAGGAGGGAGATGGGAGATTTGGATACAGAGGCACAGCCACAGAGAAAAGATGGCCATGCAAAGATGGAGCCAATCCTGGGAATGATACAGCTCCAGCCACCTCCCCTGCAGAGGGAGGAAAACAAACCTTTCACTTCTGCCACAACCATTAGAGGTTGGCATTTTTGCCACCACCTGGGAAATAATGCCCCGTGGAAAATTTCCAGCAATGATTAGGAAATGGGAGAGTATCATAACGTGAGGAATGCTTGCAAGTTCTTGGTACCATCACTCAATATTATACAACTTTGCTCACACTTCTTTCTCCATGAAACGAAACCCCAAGTAAGTAACAAGTCAGTAGTGGAACTTGGGTTAGGATACAGAATTCCTGCTTCTCCATTTTGTATTTCTTTTTGTGACAGCCTAATCCTTTTTGGGGTAGTTTTTAAGCCACATCTGCCTGCATTTCCTGCCAATTTCCTTCAAATACCAGCATCTGCTGATCAGCCTCCTGCCAAGTGAAAGCGATAGGTTTACTGTTCTCCCTGTTTTGCTTAAAAAAGACTTTTGCTGAAATAAGATAAGCCAATCAATGAAAGAAAAATACCACATGTCATCACTCATTTGTGGATAATAAAGACCATTATAAACTGATAAACAAAAATAGATACAGAAGCAGAGCAGCATCAAACAGACTGTCAAACTACAGCAGGAAGGTCGTGGTGGGGAGGGGAGAGAGATCAACCAAAGGACTTTAGGCATCCATATAAGCATAACCAATGGACACAAATACTGGGGGGTAGGGGAGGCTGGGGGAAGGTCAAGGGGGGAAAAAAGGAGACATATGTACTACTCTTTGTAATATTTTAAGCAATAATAATAATAAAAAAAGACCTCTGCTGGACAGAGAACTCCTTGCTTTTACTAGTCTAACACCTTCTACAGATGGCCCTGCTCTTGCACTCGGGATGTTTGTATGTATTGCCTCTTAAAGGGATTTCCCCAAGACAGAAATCACAACAGTCATGCATGTGCTTTAGCACTTGGGGCTTGTTCGAGCCTGATCAGCATGAATGCTTTAAAGAGAACAGGACACCAAGGAGGCAGGTGAAAGCTGGTTTACAGACATCTGGTTGTACTTTTGTTATATGATCTGGCGATTAGAAGTGGTCAGGCGGCTAGTATATTCTGGAACTATCCAAACTTCCCTGTTCTCAAAGCTTAGTTTTTCCTTTTCCTTCTCTTCCTTCATCTTCTCTATGCTTAGATTTTGCCCAACCCAAGCCTAGACTCCTTTCTCTCCTTGTTCTGACTCAGGACCTAGGTGAGCCCTTATGTCTAGGTCCTGGTGAGAATAACCACAGCCTCAGAGCTCATCTCCTTATCTCCTCAGCGTTAGTTCCCGCTTTTCCCCGCCTCCCGCCACTGCACTCCCACGATCCCTTGAAGATGTAGCTCAGGCTTCCCACTCTGTAGCTCCCACTTGTATGAAATATGCAGGCTGGTTACAGTCAGTACTACCAGTGAGGGCTAGACTTACGCCCTAATGACCATCAAGCACACACTGAGGCCTACACTGATGTTGCTGTGATTCATGCAGCCTCTCGGAACCCAGCTCACTGAGCTTCGCTCCTCATCAGCGTCAAGCATGTGTCAGGTGCTCTCCACAGTCATTTATGTGAAACTAGAAGAATGCCAGCAATTTTTTCAGCTTCTGTCACTCCCTTATTGTTACGGACAGGGTAAATAATAATAATAATAATAATAATAATAATAATAATAAATCACGTCAGGAAAGGATGCTGCTTCAGGGATAAGGAGTGTGTGAACCCTGTTCTGCCTGGGCTGGGTGGAGAAAGCAAGGAGGCAGAGCTGGAGCTTGTGCTGTGGTCTTCCTGGGGCTGATGCTGGAGTAGATCAGCTCCTTTCTTTCCGCCCCACCTGCCTGGACCTTCCTGAGATACTTCCTCTTAGTGAACTAGGCCCAAGATGGAAGAGAAGCATTTTCATTAGGAAAAGATAGCCCTTTGGGCAACGAGGATGTGTGCATGTGTGTCTGAGAGGCAGAGAGAATGATGGCTATTAACGGTGGCTGGAGGACAGATCTGTGTTTCTGGCAGCCCAGTGAGACCCTCGGGCATGTTTTCCTATATACTCACAGTCAGAAGGGAGTATGATTGAGGGCTTTCATTCGTTCAGGATGATTTGATGGGAAAGTGCATTCCACATTCCAAAGCTGAAGGAGAAGGGACGATGCCTTCGGAACACCCTGTACCGGAGAATTAGGTTCTGCTGGGTAGATTTTTTTTCCTTAAGCAGTATTGTAAATGATATGTGCAAGCTGAAGTGACAAAAGCAACCGCTCACTTTGATACCATTTCTCATACAGAGAAGAAAGGGAAATAACTGGAAATTAATTTTGAACGAAGTACAAAAAAAGTGAAACAAGAACAGCCAGTGCTCCTGTAAACTGAATGAAGTTTAAGGAATGCAGCCAAACTGACAATAACGAGCCTTTACTTCTCTTCTCTGATTTGTTTGATGGAGTTGGAGTAGTTTTCAGAGGAGGTCAGGTCTGGGGCCTTCATGTCAGAGAAACGGTAGCCAGTGTAAGAAAGGAAGTTCCAGGCAAGTGAGAGAGGTGGAAATGCAAAAACTTGTTTCTGTGCTAAAAGTTTTCAAAAGAAGATGCAAGTGACAGAGGAAAAGCCAAGTTGATTTCGTGGAGGCCGTGCACTGGAGCCGCAGCTGGAGAGGGAGAGAGCTGGACTCACTGGGCATCACTGCGTCCTCTGTCCCCGTGCCCAGTGTCCCCGTGCCCAGTGCTCTCTGCGTTCCTTCTAATGCCCCTGATTAGGGCCATCCTGTGCCGCTTCTTCTCTCCCTGTTCTCTCATCTTCTCTGCCTCCGCATGCCTTGCTTTTTCCTGCCACTCTTATCTAATCCCTCAATGTCTTCATTTATGTTTTATAAAGTAACTACAAATTGTAGGATAACAAAATTTAAGTTATATTTAAAGCCACTTGGTGTAAATCAATAGGGATTTTTCAGTTAAAAAAAAAAAAAAGAATCATAGAAACAATTGAAAATTTGGTCACACTTAATAGCCCGATATATTTCTGAATATCTGTGGAGCATGTAAGACTCATCAGATCTTCCTGAAAACATTATTTTTCATGACTAGTATATAACACGGTAGCCGTTGGAAACTGGCTTTTGGATAGTCATTTAATCTTGATAAGAATATATAATCACATGCTCTTTTTCTCACAGCTTCACCTTTTACGAGTCTACCTGCTCGGGAAGAAATGCTGGCCAGATACTCCAACCTTTCCTTGGAGAGTCACAATCTATCCCTGACTGGTAAATGTATCATATTTCAGATTTATTTTCTTTAAATATTTATGTTTTTTAAAATTGATTTTAGAGAGGGAGGAAAGGAGAGGGAGAGAGACAAAGAAACACTTAGGAGAGAGAAACATCACCCACCTCCTGCACGCCCCCTATTGGGGATTGAGCAGAAGCTCAGACATGTGCCCTGATTAGGAATCAAACCAGTGAGAGCTTGGTGCACAGGAGGACACCCAACCTACAGAGCCACACAGGCCAGGCTCATATTTCTAATAATATAATGTGGAAGTAAGCTTTTATTTTTTATTAACCCACTGCATTTTATCTTGTGAATTACTAATCTATGCTCGTGGTCTGCTGGGAGAAACACACCAGCCCCTTATACAATCTGTATAGTATATATAGTACTGTATAGCAGAGAATGGAAACTCTGCCATGAGGATTCTGGGCTCTGGATGCAAGGAAGGGGCAGCCCGTGTAGACATGGGAGCTGAGAAAGGCTCTCCGGAAAAGGGACACTGAGGGGAGAAGAGGGCTCATTCTGACTTGCAGATACTCTGATACAGTTCTTGCTGGTGTATCCATTCAAATCACTCTGCACTTAGAGGAGAATTCAGTATCTTGTGAAAGATTTTAGGCAGCTCATTTGAAGATGCCCCAGGGAGCCCATGACAGTGCAGGAGAAAAACAAGTAAAGAATTCTGGGCTAAAACTCAGCTCTGCTTCCCCTCTTCGTAGTTTTTGGATTTGACAACCAGTGTTTCAAAAGCAGTCTCAGAGTTCTTTTAAATGAGTAAGAGTCATTATCTGTTTGAGTAACAATATTAAAAGTTCAAGTAGCATTTAAAATACTTTAAACCTGTCCATTGAGTCAATAACGAGTTTTATCCAATTATATGTCTTCTCATCTGAAAAACTGTTCTGGTTTAACAGGAATCAAAGGTGTGCTTTTTCCTCCCCAACCTGATTCCAAAGGGATGTTTGCACTGCACTTTATCATAGAACATTTTTATGACATTGTGCAACTTCTGCTTGTCCCCGAGTATCCCCATTCCAATATTTAGAATGTGTTACTTTGCTTTTTTACTGTTTCCTTGTTCTACTGGTGCGTGTCTCTGTTGGAATGAAATGTTTAAGGGAATTCAAGTGAGTAATACGTTTGCCAATCCTTTGACCAGCCCGAGGATATTGGCAGCATCACCCACTTCAGCTTCCAGGCCAGCAGGCGCCTGGGGAAGGAAGGTGCCCGGGGCGAGAGCAAGCATTGACTTTTTTAGTTGATGCTGGGCTGGTTACTTATTTAACTTGTTCAGAGGACTTAACTCCTAACCACTCTTGCATTCTGCGACTGCTATTAAAACTAGTATCCCTCCTATTACGAAGGCATCAAGTGTCCACAGTTCATTGCTTGCTTATCTTCACATTGGCCTGATGAACTTGAGGCAGGCAGTTTTCCTCCCAGACCCCTGAACTTGGGCTTGTCCAGGTCTGAGCAACCACAAGGTGCATGACAGCCCAATCATGCTGTATGCTTCCACCACTCCTGTGTCCAGTGTCCTCTCGAAAGCTCCTGCTGGCGGGCTTTCCTTCCCTATGAAAGAAAGACCTATTAGTGTTTTGATTTTGAGATGCTTGCAGATCCAACATCAGGAGCACGTTCATATTGCAACAGACTTTTTGAATCCAGTTTTCCCTTATTTAAGTCCGGATTTGTTTTTATTTGACCAAAGAAAAGACTTGACATTCATTTTGAAACACTGGTTGTCAAGATGACTACATTCACATGTGGGTGGTTGTTCTGTCGCCTTCTCATCAGAAAGTTGGTTTGTAGGAACTGTCTTTTGTGAAATACAGAATTCTGATCTGAAGATGAATTTAGGGTGACTAAGAACCTTAGGCTTTATTCTCACTGCTATCACTAGGATTTTTAATCCACTTTATACATGGAATGTTTGCATCAATACTGATTACTCGGAGTCATCTATAAATGATGTTTACAATAGTTATTTTTAATATTATTTTCTTTTTTCTTTTTGGCCATTCTACAAGCTGATGTCTCTTTTAGGATAATTTTTTTTGTAGGGAAATTCAGAAGTAATACATTAGTAGGTCCATACACTTTAAAATTTTTAATGACAAAAATAAGACTATTTAGGCATATATAAATTACTATGATTTAAGAACAGTCTTTTCAAAAATATGGTTCAGAAACTTAGCAAAAGGGTAAAGTCCTGGAAATGTACATGTCATGGCTGCTTTGGTAACACTCTAAAAAAGCAGAACTACATTACTGCGGTTGTGGAGTCCTGGGGAAGCTTATACATTGTGCACCAAGTTCAACGGACATATCTGGCTAACCACAAAGTATTTTAGGCTTAGAGGTAAAACCCTTTTGTACATATTTTGATGCTTGTGATGTGCTGATAGGAAAGCAAGCAAGCTGTAGATGTACCTGAAAGTATATGAAACAGGACACCACTCTGCAGGTTGCTTCCTCCTCTACCCTTGACAGCTACAGATTTTAAGGAGATTAAGATCACAGCCTAAGGCTTTTGCAATTAATTATGTTAATGTTTTAACAGAGCTTTTTCCCAACAGTGCCTGTGAAAGAGAATGGCAAAGGGAACCATATCTGTGTTAACAGAGAAATAATTCCTGAAAGGAATGTCAGATGAGGAAACTGTCTCAGTAGAGCACTACTGTTGATTTAAACTGTTTTTTATATTGGATTTTCCCTGTATGTAGCTTTTACAATATCATTTGGTTTTGTTTTCTTTTGTGATAATAGAATATTCCAAAGTTGCAGTAGAAAAAAATATCACTTTGCAAAGACCTTCTAATGTAGAACTCACATGCCAGTTCACAACATCTGGGGATCTGAATTCAGTAAATGTGACATGGAGAAAAGATGATGAACTTATTAAGGATAATTATGCCATCAATGCAACAGGAAACATTCTGTATACCCAATACATGTGAGTACACCAACTTTTAAGCTGGTTGGTTACATGAAATTACTAGTTAAATTCTAAATATTTTTGTGACTGGCATTTTTTCCCCATTGTTTTCACCTGAATTTTATTACAAATTGTTTTTTCTTTTTTAAAATTTTGATTAATGGCTAAGTCTTTTCATTTTCATTGGGAATATTTAGAGAACTAAGCTTATATTAATAATTTAAATTATCTTTAGGTTCACCATCATTGATAGCAAACAATTGGGAAGTTATTCTTGTTTCTTCCAAGAGGAAAAGGAACAAAGGGGCACATTTAATTTCAAAGGTCAGTATTAATAATTTATAGAGTTATGACTTTAGTGCTCTATTCTGAGAATACTACATTCCCCAATTTTTATATTATTGCTACAATACTAAACATAATGCAGCTGAAAGAAAATGATATGCTTTCCATTGAGTCATAAGTGGCAATCTTTAAAATAGTGCTTCCCGGTGTCTTCCCGGTGTAGGATTTCTATTTCCCAACTCAGTTCCACTTGGCTTCGCTGCCCTAGTTTAAAGCATAGGGTTTAGTTAGAAAGACCAGGCTGCCAAGTTATTTATAAATAGGTTCAGCAGTCTCTTGAACCTATCTATCAATCTATCTTCCATCAATCCATCTACCATCCATCCATCCTTCCATCCATCATCCGTCTATCTATCACTCCAAACTCAGAGCTTACATAGTAGCCCTCTAGGTAACTGAGTCACTGTATGCTTAGACTGTGAAACTGGGCATCCATCAGTGGCTCTAGGACTTGGAAATTTAAGGATACATAAAATTTAAAAATACCATGAAGACGCACACAGGCTCGCCTGCTTTTGATCTCATTAAGTAAGGACAAACCCAGAATATAACCCACAACTTTCCCTGTGGGAATGGACAACTCGAAGTATTTTACTCTTTCCATCATTAAACCAAAACTTTAAAGGTCTCAAACTCATAATAAAGATTAGCCATCCAAGTTGGATAATTATTTTCATGAAAAACTCACATTCTGTGATAGATTAGTGAATGCAATGTCCATGCTGATATTTGGGAAACTGGGTCTGTTGCCATATTAACTATTTTGGGCTTTGCTTCACAATAATTTCCCAGGATACATGAGAAACAATTCTCAAGTCTGGCTAGCTGCCCTGACAAAATGTGGACACTGTTCCCAAGGCCCCATCAGTAGAATGGCCTGCTTCATCATTACCAGGATTTAAGATGGTTCATTCCTGTAATCCTCCTTGTGTTCCCTCTGTACTTCACATGAGTCTATAAATGTTCTTTCTTGGTAAATATAATAAATTTTTATGTTTATGCAAATCGATCTCTGAAAAGGCAGAAACTATTCTCATCCTTTGATTATTTTGATCATATACATTCTCTTTTAACTTTTGCCTAATTTATTTTTTTGCCTAATTTGCCTAATTTAACTTAGTGAGGGATAAACTATGTATAGTTCCTTCCATTATTCCTTGCTTTCTTTTTCATTTTCCTTTCCTTTTGTCTCCCCCTTTTCTTTTCCCTCCCTCATTCCCCAATGAGGTAAGAGGATATTGAATACCTGTACACACACACACTCAGGCACACACAGTCCTTGTAAACATTATATTGAGCCTCTTTAAAATAAGTAAAGAAGACCTGTGGGTCTTAAGAAGATACTCATCAAATCTTGAGTCTTGATTTGATTCCAAGAAGTACAACTTTAAAAGTTGTTTCTCCCCTTTTAAATGGCTATTTTCTGCATACTAGTTATGCCTATTGAAAGTTTAAATATTAAATATATTGCATTTTTTTCTCATTAGCTCTCTTATAATAAAGTCCCTAAGCTATTACTTGAAGTGGTAATTCTTACTTCTGATGGGAAGATTAGCAAGGGCATTTTACCTTTCCATACACCATCAGGTTTAATGTCAGGTGGTCGTGGAGAAGGCTTCTTGATTTCCTATCTATTTTGAGAGAGCAAGGCTGATGCTGGCTAGAGTATCAACAATAAGCCTAGATATAAAATCAAGTGCTTGAGGAATGAAATCGGCACTGAATATTTAGAATCTTTGAAAAATAGTTTTCTTGAAGCAGTTTAGCTCAGTTTATTAGAGATTTTTTATTTTTACAAATGTATTTTTATTGATTTCAGAGAGAGAAAGGGAGAGGGAAATAGCAATAGAAACATCAACGATGAGAAAGAATCATTGATCAGCTGCTCCTGCAAGACTCACACTGGGGATGAGCCCACAACCTGACTGCGAATTGAACTGTGACCTCCTGGCTCATAGGTCAAAACTCAACCACTGAGACACACCAGCTGTGCAGTTTATTAGTTTTTAATGCCCACTTAACATTAATATGACTTTTAAGCATGTACTATATCATGAAGATATTTTTAAAATAAGTTGAGTCCTTCTAGATCTTTTTTTTTGGTGAAATAATAATTCTTTGTAATTCCTGTAAATTAATGATGTTTGGAGAAATAATTTTATTTGATTACACTTTAAAGATGTGTGGCTTCTGCAGAACAACTAATATTACAGTTATTAATTAGATCTATAAGGCTTATAGAACGGTATATTTTTCTATCGATGCCTTATTATGCTTTCTGCAGATGGATTGCTTATTTTTCCTAAGAATAAGGATTACCTCTCCTTAGCAGCACTATAGTTGAGTGTGGATGAAAAGCCTGCTTTATTCTCTATTTTAAGTTGAGACCAAAAAGATTCTTCTGTTGACTACATGAGTCAGCTATAGTGATGAGTCTGAGTTCTCAGAATAATTCATCAGCACAGTTCCTGCTTCTGCCTTTATGAGAACTGGTTGACTAATTACTACAAGGTTGTAAAAGGGCCCACATCACTGATTAGTACAATGCAAAAGCTCTGCTGATTTTGTGGTCTGGCCAGTAATGCCAGTTACAGGGACAACAGCAAATGTCATGATTACTTTTCACCCTGGAAAGATGAGTGATGGTATAAAAAAAAAGACCAGAGATTGGTTTTAAGCAGCAACTTCGCCATCTCTAAACATGGTTTCTTCCAATCCCAAGACTCTGATATGTCCTAGTTTATCCAAAGTTCCAAAAGGTCAATCAGACACATTGGAATACTGTATCCCTACAAAGTCATAAATATTTCCAAATGTAAGCAGCATCCCAGAACCAGGTGTGATCCCCAGAGCAGTTCTAACAAGTTATGTTCCCTGAGTGTAGTACATTTTATAATTCAGGTGCACACGACTGGTATCAGGCATATAAGGCATGGCAGAGCCATGGTAACTGTCATCTTGGCCATTAATCTAGAGGATAGTAAAAAGCAAAGCCAACAGAAGAGATGAAAAGAAAGCAGAATTTTGGTTTTGTCCCCCTCTGGTGTCACTGTCACTTACCTGCAGTCTATACCCTGACCTTAACACTTACCTGAGGTGGTCTAATAGCCCAGCAGTGTGTCTGGCCCCCAAACTTCATAAAATACCCAAGATTTTCTTGAAAAGCCCCTCTCAGCTAGCAGCTGTGCTTCCTAGGCCTGTGCCTCTTAGACACTTACTGGAAAAGGGTATCTCCTACCGTGTTTCCCCAAAACATTGCTTTTCTTCCACTTTGATTCCTAGCCTGAGTAAACATCAATGTTTTGACCATATTTCAACACATAGTTTCCTGCTGAATCATGACCCAATCTACTTCCAGAAAGAGCGTGCTGAGAATGCGACTTAGAGGAGATATCTGAGCGATCAGCCGGCCGGGGAGCAGAAAGGGTTCGGGACCGGTGCCCAGCACAGCCAGCTTCACAGTTGCTTTCAGAACAGTGTGTGTGTAAGGCGAGCCCAGCCTGGCTCTAGAAGTAACTGCCGCAGAGCTGCTTTGTTAAAATGCAGTACCAACCACGTGTTTGCTGTGCCTCACCAGGTGGTACCCAAGTGTAGCTGCATGCCCTCTGTGGGTTGCAATGGAACTGTGGCTTCAGAAAAGAATCCCTGTTTTAGCCATGCCCAGATCTCTACTTCATCCAAGGCTTTCATGGAGGCTCCTCCTAAAGTGGGTTGATCTTTTTCATGTTAATGAGAAAAACAAAAGAAACTGACTTCAACTTAAATACATCCTCCCTACCCAAACTCTGTCAGTAATCTACATTTCTCTACACTTTTCTTAGTCCCCGAACTTCATGGAAAAAACAAACCAGTGATCACTTATGTGGGGGACTCAACTGTATTGATATGTAAATGCCACGAGTGTGCTCCTTTAAATTGGACCTGGTACAGTATGAATGGGAGTATGCAGGTAAGGTCATATTTCTTTAATTTGAAGAAAACAAATAAAAATGTTATTTTATAATAAGATTATAACAGACTTAGAATTGCAAGGACTATTTATGTCTGCTATCTTTTTCTTTAGTATGTGTTCATAAAGAAAGAACAGCAATAAAGGGAGCTGTCATTTGATGTTTTTAGCTTATTACATTACGCATCGGAAGATACTCTTAAATGTTTCATTATCTGGTTGTTGTTTTTTACCTTTAACAATGTATTTAAATTCTTTGAAATAAAGTTATAATTCATTTTTACTTGACAACTTCATAAATAACCCCAACAACAACAAAAATATTCTTTTTTTTTTCTTATCCTTTCATGAAAGTAACTGGAAAAAAGGCAGTCTCCCTCCAGACACACTTGTGATAGGAGGCAGTGCAACTGCACCATCTCAGAAAAGAATGACAACTTGGCCCTTTGAACTTAGGTCCTTCCAATAACTGGCCTTGGCTTCTTTTGGCCTCCTAGAGACTTAAGGGAAGCCAAATACTTAAAGTTCCTATTAAGGAATTAATGGGTACTCAAAGATCTGATTTGGAAAAAAAAACAAAAACACTTGAGTATTCAAGAAATCATTCTGGCTCTCTTTCTTCCTCCCAAATAGCCTCTAATAGCATGGAAATGTAGGAAATTATCCCATTGCCTGCTACTAATGGTCACGGAAATTCAATTGTGTAAAGGCAAGCTATCATTCTAGAAGGAACAGTATGACGCAGTGTACACCTTAACTGAAACATTAAGTTCCTTCTTTTACAAAGTTGATCTATCATGGACGGCTGAAGGAGAACAGGGAGAGTGACTGATTCTGAGATAACCTTGGCTTGATTTTTCAGTGTAACAGCCCCCAACCACCTAGGAGTAGACAAACCATTAACATTGATGATAGGAAAGGCAATCATTTTGTATATGTAAATATTTAAAAAAAACATGTAAATACATAAAAATTATCAACTGTGATATTGGAAATGTACAGTCTAATTTATTTATGCATATGTGATGCTGATGAAAATATCCTTAATCTAATTATATTAAACTTCTAGAATGCAGTCTGTGCAGCTCTCCATTTGCTATACTCGTTTTCTCTTACAATTTGGCCCTAAGCATGGGTCAGATTAAGATGTGAGGGAAGTGCAGGGAAGACGGTGCAGGTCAAAACTTTAGGTCAAGTGTTCTTTTTCAAAGTGTGGACCAACCATCTGCATGAGAATCCCCTGGGATGCCTGTTCCTCACACAGCCCTCAGATTCATCAGCTCTGAGTTAGAGAAGACACATGGGTAACAGCATCACGGGCAGTGCTGTGCCCAGGGAGCAGGCTACTATAATTTTGGGGGCACATAATAAACTCACAGAAAGTTCATCAGATAACCTCAAGGAATGCTTGTATGCAGGTGAGCATCTATTGAGCAGTGCAATTGAATGACAGAGCGGTGAAGGCATTAAATACTAGTAGTCTGAGAATAAAATTGAATTTAAATGGATTAAATAAATAAGCCCCCAAATAGCTTAGCGTGACTCTTGAGTGGCTGGGAAAATCCAGTGAATATGAGAAGCCAGCTTGAGAGAGAGAGAGAGAGCGAGAGAGAGAGAAATATTCAGATATGAAAGGACAGAGAGTGCCCACCCCACCATGTACACCAGACTCACAGCCTCACCAGGGATGTCCACCCATCCTTCCACATCATCTTTCAGGACCATCATCTTTCAGGACGGAAGCTCTCATCTTCAGTCCCTGTCAGAGGAACTCTCAATCTCCAGAGCCCGTGATCTTCCTTTATAGGAACGATCAGGTTTAGTAGCCTCATTCATTTAACAGTTGGTTAAATGTATTCCTGTGCTTGTGAAGGGGAAAGTTCTTTGAGCAGCTGGTAGGAAATTAGAATGTGAAATCCAGCTGGCTGCTAATTCTCATATAATATTTATCCATGATCACCTGCGTGCTGTGGTTTCAGACATTTAGTGGTAAGTATTGACAGCAAAGTATTCTTCTCCTTTGCTTGTTACCACTTGGAGATCACACTCTGATAAGATGAGCTCCGTTATGTATAACTTCTCACAAGTTTTAACATGCCTTTTTCTGGTAAGTGGTTCTCTTGGCCATATCTTATAGCTTTTGCTCAAAACTAGATCGTTTAGGGTATGCCTCTTGTATGAATATGATAGGATTGGATTTTAATGTCTCCTTATATTAGGTTCCTCTTGATGTTCAAATGAGCGATAAGTATGTGATCAGTGGAACAAATGCTAATGAAACAAGGCTCAAGATAATGCATCTTTCAGAGGAAGATCAGGGAGCTTACTGGTGCCATGCAATATTCCAATTAGGCGAGAGTGAAGACCACATTGAACTTGTCGTGCTGAGTTATTTGGTGCCCCTCAAACCATTTCTTGCAATAGCTGCTGAGGTTGTTCTTTTAGTGGCTATAATTCTGCTTTGTGAAATGTACACCCAAAAGAAAAAGAACCGCCCAGGTAGGAGTTATTTTTTTAGATAACATTCTCAAATTATGACTTAATATATTACAGAGGCTTCAGAGTTTTGGGGAAACATCTAGTTTTTGTGACTTGGAATGATATTTATGTTAAAATCAATGGTGGCAGTGAGCTATAAGCTTGTATTTATGACCTTCCTGTTTCAATTTACTAAACTATTGTAGTACTAAAATATATTGTTTCCACCATTTTCTTTGGTGTTACTGGTACCTACATATTAATTCGGTAATATGTGCTTTGGTCCTAGAATACTGGGAAATTCTGTGATAGCCCAATAGAAAAGATTTCAAAGACAAATAATTGATTTTTCACCTAGATAACTCACTTGAAATATTTGGTCAAACATTTTAGAGTTCTCATAAAGAGACTGATCCTGTCAGTTTCCTAGTTTTGTAGCCTATGCCTAATGGAATATGGGTTGAGAAACCAATGGTCTTCCCGTAAGATAATTTATCTTAAATTCTGTATTCTTTCCTGATTTTGTACTAAAAATTTAATAACTTACATAAATTTGTAACCAATCTATCAATCAATCCTGTTTTGAGAATTCAAAGCTCTAGACCATGCTTGATAGAAATTCTAGGTACAAGAGGAGGACATGATGGAGGTGCAGCTGTGTAAGGTCGCTCATCTCTCATTTCAAAGAGGGTAAATAGCACAGTGCATTCTTAACTGGGGGTGGGGGAAATGAATTAGACATACATGCTCCATAAGAATAATAAGCCAATTTTAATATGCATATTCTTCCTTTGTCCCACAGATGATGGGAAAGAATTTGAACAAATTGAACAGCTGTAAGTAGTACTTTTTATAATTTTTCACTTGAGTGAAATACAGATAAATATGAAATAGAATAAATGCTTACAGTTAGGAGAAAATCACAAGTATATTATGTATGTTCCTTGCTATACGTGTCCGTGTTGTAGTGAACTTCTGGGGTTTGCCTGCCGACATTGGACTCCTGTTTTCTCCTGGAAAAGTGGGTTTACTGATAGTACCTACAACAGAGGGCCCTTGGGTTAAATGATATGCTATGTGTAAAAGGGCCTAGTGTGGGCAATGAACACCGAGTGTGGGTGTTCAGTGTCCATAAGGAAGTATTATTTGTGTGAGGCACTGATTCTCAAACCCGGCTATGTTTTTGATCATTTAGGATGGATGCTCCTTAAAAATGCAGTTACTCAGACCTTACTGGATCTCCGGATCAGAACCTCTGGGATTGGTGCCTGGGCTTCTGTCTTTCTTTAACATGTCAATCACTGATGCCGATTCCCTGTCGAGTGAAAAATGACTGGCCTGGGATTCTATCAGTCCCTATTTTGAAAGCACACAAATTGTGCGCTACTTCTCATACTGCCCACTTTGTGGAGAGTTGAGCATGCGGAGGGTGGGGAGGAGGTTACCAGGGGTACAGTTTGCTGTGCTAAAGCTGGGAGCTTCTAGTTCCTCCAAACTAGATAACTGAGTGTAGAGTCCAGCGACAGAGGAGGCCAAGACTGAGATTAAAATGTGGGCAACATTCATTTTATAACTGGAAGCTTGTACTTCTTATTCCCCTTCATCGTTTTCATCCATCCCTCCTCCCCACTGGCAACCATCAGTTTGTTCTCTGTCTCTATGAGCCTGTTTCTTCTTTGGTTTTTGTTTTGTTTTTTAGATTCCACATATAAGTGAAATCATATGGTAATAGTCTTTCTCTGTCTGATTTATTTCACTTAACACAATACCATCTAGGTCCATACATAAGCCACAGGATGTAATGTACAGCCTAGGGAAAGTAGTCAACAATATTGTAATAATTTTGTATGGTGATAGATGGCTACCAGACTTATTGTGGTGGTCACATTGCAAGGTATATAAATGTTGAATCACTATGTTGAGACTAATATACTACTGTATGCCAACAATACTTCAAAAAAAAAAATCTCAGTAACAGAGATAAGGCCTGGGAACCAGAAAATAAGACCAGATGAAAGCAGCCAAGAAAAACCTAAGAAATTGGAGGCCTGAGCAAATGTTACCAACAAAAAATTTCCTTTACAGTTTATCTTTATCAGTCAACAGGAGCTGTGAGGTGTGAGTGCAGTAGCCACTCTTAAAGAATGAGACAGGGTATATGGCCATCATTCAGGTATTTTAGACACTATGCAAAATAGTTATTTTAATCAGTTCACATATGGCAGATAAAATACACCAATATCATATGAGCTTATAAATTAAGGGCATAAAATCACTGTATCAGGAGTCCCATAACCACAGATAGGAATACAACAGTGTTGCCTTAGAATCACAGACTCTCATGGCTGGAAGAGAATTAATTGCTCCTCTTTCTGGAGAACTGGAACATCTTACTTACACTAATTTGAACTTTGCATCTTTCTGGCTCCCATGTATGGAATCTCTTTCTTAAAGTCATATACAATCCCTGACAGTCATTAGGATATTTGAAACGTTACAACCTTGCCCGGTTTTTTGGTTTTCCCCAGCTCAGCCTCCCCAGTGTTTCCAACCATTCCCTTGCAGGGACAGTAGGAGGCTGATCTGGTCTCAGACATTCTGGTTGTCATTGGACACTCTGAAAGGATGGTGTCAGAACCCCATGGAGCAGACAACCAATTCTTTATAATTTAATTTTTGCTAATGTAGCCTACCCTATTGGAAAATATTTTAAAAGTATTTTTTCTAGAATATCTTGGCAATGTCCAGTTGATTCAGTCTCTAGTGCAATGTATTAACTTTCTGCTCTTTGAAAACTGGGATATTGTACATCATTTTCTTCATCACTGACAGCGTTTCATTTTCCTCATCTTCAGGTTATAGCAGTAGCTTTAGATTTCATACCAGTGTCAAGAGCACTTGAATTCATTTAGACGAACCTTCTCCCAGTGGTCTTTTAGAATTTTTTAGCTAGAAGAAAAATTTTTCTTGATAGAGAACAAATATTTTGTGTAATATATATATATATATATATATATATATATATATATATATATATATATATATCTCCAGTTAGATGCCAGTTATCCACAGTGTATTGGTGAAAATGACTTTTTAAAATAGTATAAACATGCAACGTCAAAACATGCTAGTTTTAGTTCCCATTCACATAGTCCAATGAGGAGCACACTCAGCATCTAATCCACTCTGATATTTAATCCACACAATCTCACCTAACCATCCTCTCCCCCAGATTCCAACATAATTGATTTGATGGTTGAATTTATTCTCTGGTGTTAATGGCTTAATGAGCTCAAAGCTTCCTGAAAGACCTAGAAGGGCATTCATACTCACCCTTGTTATAGAGTTTAGCCACTCTTGTCTTCAGAATCTGAAGCCCACACTTGTATTCTTGCTCTGATGCACATTGGGTAGATCAAGAACCATGTTCATCCTCTAATTCAGTGTAATAAACTTGTCAAAGTACAGCACCTGTAACTCATATATTGGCTGAGCTCCTGATTGGCTATTACATTGCATTTGTCAAAACAACTCATACATTACAGCCATCTACCCAAGCCCCCACACGTGCTTAGGGAGGAGAAATTCTCCCTCTGAATAAAATAGACAGGTCTTTGCCACTGTCATCTGCAGCAACAGAATGAATGACATTAAAAAAACACACACAACATTATGAGTAAAACTTTTTTAAGGGTAAATTCTGTCAGTATTTACTTTTCACATTAACCTGATAGTCATGCTATAGATGGTTACTGACTTAATTTCATGCAGTATAAACATCTAGTGATTTTCTTTTTTTATTTTCAATACAGGAAATCAGATGATAGCAACGGTATAGAAATTAATGCTCCAAGGTACAGAAAAAATGTAAGTTACTTCTAAATGCTATCCTATCTAATAAAAGAGTAATATGCAAATTGACTATCACAAGATGGCTTCCCCCATGTGGTCAAAGATGGCTTCCCCCATGTGGTCAAAGATGGCTGCCACAAGATGGCCAGCAAGGGAGGGCAATTGGGAGGGACTCAGGCCTGCAGGGGAGGACAGCTGGCTGGCAGAGGAGGGCAGTTGGGGGGGACCAGGCTAGCAGAGGAGGACAGTTGGGGCGGGGGGGAAACCAGGCTGGCAAAGGAGGGCAGTTAGTAGGGACCCAGAACTGCAGGGGAAGACAGTTCGTGGGGGACCCAGGCTTTCAGGGGAGGGCAGTTGTGAGGGACCCAGGCCTGCAGGGGAGGGTAGTTGGGGGGGACCAGGCTGGCCAGGGTAGACAGTTGCCGGGGGACCCAGGCCTGCAGAGGAGGGCCGTTTGGGGGGACCCAGGCCTGCAGCAGAGGACAGTTAGGGGGGACCCAGGCCTGCATGGGAGGGCAGTTGGGAGGGACCCAAGCCTGTAGGGGAGGACAGTTGGGTGGGGGCCCAGGCCTGTAGGGGAGGACAGTTGGGGGGAACCATCCTGGTAGGGGGAGGGCATTAGGGGCAATCAGGTCGGAACAGGAGCAGTTAGGCATTGATCAGGCTGGCAGGGGAGTGGTTAGGGGTAATCAGCAGGAGAGAGGTTGGAAGCCAGCAGTACTGGATTGTGAAAGGGATGTCCCACTGCCCGTTTAGCCACTGGGATCGGGCCTAAATGAGCAGTGGGACATCCCTCAAGGGTTTCCAGATTGGAAAGGATGCAGGTTGGTCTGAGGGACATCACCACCACTCCCCACCCCCACTCTGCACGAATTTCATCCACCGGGCCTCTAGTTCCAAATAAAAGGTAAAATCCAATATACATAGGCTGTCTATTAACCCAGCTACTTTTATTTTTTTAAGTTTCATTAAAGACCTTGTCAATCTCAATGTGATTGGGTCTGCTTGTTTACAATATTAATGGTAGAAAATAGACAGTTACACAAAAATAAATGACATCTTTTTTCCCCACCAGAGAATCAATATAAAAGTAAACCTATTGGATCACCTACAGATATGTCTTTTCTTTTGCCACCATGAGCTAGATTCTTTTACAACTTTTAATGTGGTCTTATTTTTTTTCCTGTCTCAATTTTTCTGGATTGTCCTATTTCATTCTGTCATATTCCAGCTTTTTTGGTTACTCTTAGCTTATTTTTTTTACTGATTAGAATAAAAGTTTTCATAGCTTGTCAGCATTTTTCTCCTGAGTAGTTAGAATAGGAACTGTTGGTTTTGGCAATAGTTAGGATCACCCTTTCCCAGCAAGTTTTGCTTCACTGAAGTGATGATAAGCCATTATAGAGTAACCAGGACATGCTAATTATGTTTCATTATGTTTTTATTTAACTCAGGAATCTGTGGGCCAATGAATGAGAAGTCTCATGCCAAGACTCATGGGAAGATGTACAAAGAGTTTGTATTTCTGCTTTGTTTATGCTTCTTATTAAGAAAATCGGAGTTTTTATTTTTAAAAGAATAAAAAGTTTAAACAACATGTTCAGTAGTAGCTTTGTAAATAACAGATACTATCTCAGATCTAAAGATATTTTCAATCGCAATTTTTTTTTACATAAAAGCAAAGTAAATTGTATTAAATATGTCCTATGAGCTATAACCCAGGATAATTAATCTTATCCTGGTCCTCCAGGGACACACAGAACAGACACCAGCTAATGTCACTCAAGACCTGTTAACACCCAAAGAATTTATTTAAAAGAAAGCCTTTGCCATTTGTCTTGAAAAGTATTTTCCCCCAATCGTGCTTACTATGTATAAAACGATTTGTAATGATATTTGTCTGAAGTTCATCCTTCTTTCATATTGAAAAAAAAAAAAGTATGTCTTTACTAGAAAATGAATAATTTCTGCCTTTGCTATTGAAGGTTACTTGCTACAGTCACCACAGGAAAAACATAATTTTCCTCCAGAATTCTCAGTTGAAGGTGAGGAAATAAAACTGCACTTGCCCCAAAGCTCTGTCCCCACAAAAGCACATTTCCCAATCTTTATTCCACCCACTTCTGCCGCTTTCCTACTCCAGGCTCAAGTGGCTCTTAGTCCTTATAGAGAGCACTTCTCGTAAAGCCACAGATTTGGGGTTTCATAAGTCCCATGACACTGTAGCGTGCAGGGCCATTGAGCCATAGTGTAGTACTGCCACCAGGATGCTTCTGTGGTGCACAGTTCTCTGGGATTTTTGGCTTGATACCTGGTTTTCTGGTGGCTGTGGCTGGCTAAACATCTAAAAATACAACCCTAGTCTTTTGTCTGAGACTGGGAAGTGCTACAGCACTTCTGTGATAATGCAAATGCCTCAGGTCTTTTCTTCAAAAATAGACTTCCGTTTCCATTGCCTATGTTACTGAGATAGTATTCTGAAATCACTCTAACAAAATCAAGTGAAATCTACACAGACATGATAATTTGTCAATGGCTTTGAATAGAATGTTAAAACTCTACTACAGAATACTGGATTGGGTTGAAGGCAGACATATGGAACTTCCTTGCTGGTGGTGGTCCAATGTCCCAC
Source organism: Murina feae (assembly GCA_004026665.1). Taxonomy (NCBI): domain Eukaryota; kingdom Metazoa; phylum Chordata; class Mammalia; order Chiroptera; family Vespertilionidae; genus Murina; species Murina feae. The sequence continues at coordinate 27,865 of PVJC01015097.1, forward strand.
TGCTCACAGTGACCAGAACAGTCAGAGGCAAAGAAGGAAGTTTGGGATGGTGGCAGGGGATTCAAATTTGGAGGGGAGGAGTTCAATGAGTTTTAAAAAAAATACAACTTTATGGAAACTTATACTATGTGCTGGCTGAGAGAACTATAATAAAATTCTGAGAGTGAAATCTGTATTTTATATGGCATCCTAATTAATGTTTAAGATAATACTAGTATGAGTAATACACATAAAGTAGTAACTTGGACTTCCTCATTATTCTGTAGTAGTAATTTGTGTAGAGCATGTTAACGCTGCATACAAGTTTTGCTGAACAAAAGAATATATTCCTTAAATAATGATAGTTTTTATTTTATTCTTGAGCCATAAACCATGCTTTTCTTTCATTTATTATTAATTTGATAACAATCTTGGGTGATATCTATATGATAAGAGAGAGCCAATCAGTTAGTTCACTTAATTAATCTAAACATTTGAATTCAGTGAGAAATTAGACGTATTATTTGACTGAGTCCAATTCAAAACAGTATTTATGTGTCTGGGTATGTAGACACCAAAAACAATATTTTGCTACTACTATTAGGCTAAAATACATTTCAAGCAAGACAAATTGCTGCCACAAGATAAAATGATCTGAAATAGTTATATAGTGAATTGAATTTTTTTTAAGTGGCATTGCTTGCTATTTTTCAAAGCAATGATACTTTATTTCAGTAACTTTAAGCAGAAAAAGTACTCAGAAAATTAAAGTCTAACTTTTCAGAATCTCTCTGAAGGACTTCCTAAAAATTACTTCACTCATGTTAGATTTAAAATGAAATGTTTCTATTAACCTCTTGGAGATAAATGGATGAACTCATAATGACCAATTGTTAACCAAAAATATTCAGTGAGCAGAAAAGCTGAACTAGGAAACCCTCTGCACATTTATATATTAGATGGGAAATTCTATTAATGGCTCCAGCTACCAGTGGTTTGCAGTATATTAAGGAGTTTTAGTGTCTGAAAATGCTCAGATACTTTCATATGAGCTTGTGATCTAATGTAAATCTCCCTTCATAGTCTTTATCTCAGTATCCAGTTACTTAAGGCAAAACCTAGAACTAATTGTATATTTTATCCCCCTCCCCTGTTCACTACAATATGTGAGTCATGAATCTTTCTTCCCTTTTCTTTCTAACAGCACATTAAGCCCAGATTGCCTCACTACCTCACTCTATCCAGCTACAGCAGTGAAAGTCTTGATTTTCCTACCTCAGTCTCAGCTTCTAGTCATCCTTTTTTGCATAACTGCCAAAATCATCTTTCTGAAACACAAATCTCACTATGTGGCAGCTTCTATATCAAACCGCTGCAGGCTCACCTTTGTCATTTATTAATATTGCTGTTTTCCAACTTCCTAATCTCTATCCAATGTCTTGAATTAGCTTTTACATAAAAAGATTTGGTTCGGAGTTCTTGAAAGTGATGGTGTAGGCAAATGTGGTACTTGAATCCTCCCACAACCATATCAAAATTACAACTAAACTACTAAACATCCATTATTCAGAACCGCCTGAAATCTAGATGAAAGGATGTCATACAACTAAGGCTATAAAGAAGAAGCCACATTGAGACTGACAGGAGGGGCAGAGACATGGAACCAGTTGGGCCCACACCCATGTGTGGTGGATAAAAATCAAGAGGTCCCCCCCTCCCCTGGAGGAGCGAGTGATCTCAACCTCATATCGACATCCCAGCCCAGGGTTCCAGAGCCAAGAAGACAAGTCCTCATAACTCCTGGCTGTAAATACCAGCAAAAATTGAGGCTGAGTGAGACAGAAGGCTGCTGGAGCCCAGGCAAGTCATCTTAAAGTGCCTGAGCACAGACTTATTCTGACTCCCTCCCTCTGACCTCCAGCACTAGGACAGCAGCTTGAAAATCACCAGGGACACCGGGGGAAGAGCTGAATTGTCTGGCATCATGGCAAGAGCTGGAGGAGTGGGGGCAGATTTCTGCCAGACATAAGTGCTGTCAGAGGCCACTGTTCATTTTCTGAGACCCCACCCGCACCCTACAGAGCTGGCAGGCAAAATTAATACTAAATATTTTAACAGAGATAAGCAAGCTTTTATAACTTTAAGTTTTGCTTCTATTTCCTCTATTTTCTATGGACAGTACAAATCTTAATCTTATCATTTCCTTTTGTGAGCTAATGTATAGACTTTCATTAAATATAAAAAGTTGGAGCCCTGTACTCCTTTGTGTGGTAATGTTGGCCAGTGTTAAAATTTGTGCCCACTCCACTGGATTTCTCATTCCTCCTCACCATTAATACCTTATAGTATCTTAGAATATCATAGAATCCAATTCAAAATTTCATCTTAAATGAAACAATTTTTTTTAGAAAGTGTTAATTTTTTAGTTTCGATCACTGAAAGGTTGTCTTTCAATCAAATTCATCCAAATAAGGAAATGTCAGTTCTGTACCCTTATTCCCTCAGTCTTCATCTTTGAGGCATTTAAGTAGATTTATACAGAATGGTTTACAGAATGTCCACTATACTTCTTTGTAGAAAATGAATAATTCTAATTGAACAAGCTATGCAATGAATTAGGGACTTCCTAGTATCTGCATTGTTCATCTTTAGGGTGGGAATAAACTCAATATGTGTTCCAGTATTAATTAAAAGTCACAGTGACATACTTCAGTATGTTCTGAACTACTTACTATTCATTGAAAAAATTAAAAAAATGGCTCTATTTTGGAATCTTAAATTATAGATAGTAATGCAATATGTATTTTGATTTTGATTAATTAACTGTGAATTTATTCTACTCAAGTATAGATAAGACCACTGAATTATCTGTGCATTTCCCACATATAATATTTAGAAATGAAGGTAGTTCCATGCCCTGTTTTTTTAACTGAGTCTTTTATTGAGGATATATAAAATTACCTAATCTAATAAAAGAGCAATATGCAAATTAATCCTCACTCCGTTATACCTAAGCCACACTCACCAGCCAAGCCACGCCCACCAGCCAATCAGAGCAACAATATGCAAATTAACCCAGCCAAGATGGTAGCCGGCAGCCACAGAGCTAGAGCAAACAGGAGGCCAGCGATGGAGGAAACTGCCAGCCTAGGCCAGCTGTGGCCTCCACTCAAGGCAACAAAGTTTCAATTATAGAAGCCATGGAGTTGAAGCAAACAGGAGGCTTTATTGTCCACCTAGGCAGGCTGTGGCCTCTGCTCAAGGCAATAAAGGTTCAATTATAGAAGATAAATAAACCCCAGAAACCTGCTTCTAGCCAGCTTTGCTGGGACCTTGGGTCAATGGGAGCTGTGGCCAGCCTGCAAACAGCCATCAGCCCCTCACCCAGGCTGGCTGGCACCCAATAGGGACCCAAACACTGAAGGGGCTGTGGCCAGCCTGAAAACGGCCCTCATCCCCTCACCCAGGCTGGCCAGGCACCCCAGTAGGGACCCGAATCCTGAAGGGAATGTGGCCAGCCTGAAAACAGCCCTCAGCTCCTCAACCAGGCAGGCCAGGCTCCCCAGTAGGGACCTGAAACTTGAAGGGACTGTGGGCAGCCTAAAAACAGCCCTCAGCCCCTTACCTAGGCTGGCCACACCCCTATGGGGTGAGAGTCCCCACTGGGGGGCTTGGCCATCTTGCAAACAGCATCAGCCCCTCACCCAGGCTGGCCAGGCATGCCAGCAGGTGGACATCCCCCAAGGTGTCCCAGATTGTGAGAGGGCACAGGCTGGGCTGAGGGACCCCCCTGAGTGCACAAATTTTTGTGCACTGAGCCCCTAGTTACATAATAATAACTGACATATCTTGAGTGCTTAGCATGTGACTAGCATTGTGCTAAATGTTTTGAAATGTGTTCTCTCATTTAACCTCCACATTATCTTATGCATAGGAACTATTTTCACCTACTTTTACAGATGAGGAAATTGAAGCTTCGAGAGATTAAGTATTTGGAGTTTGGCCTGAAATCCAAGGAGCCTCCTTTAGAATCTAGGTTTAACAAACATGCTGAAGAGCTTTGGCTTGCTACTTAGGTTTCTTAGAAAATGAGGTCCTTGTCTATCAACCTTTTTTTAAAGTATTTTTAATAGATTTTTTTTTTAAGAAAGAGAGAGGGAGAGAGAAACATGAATGAGAGAGAACCATTGATCAGCTGTGTCCTGAACACCCCCTACTGGGGTTGAAGCCCACAACCAGGGCATGTGCCCTGACCAGGAATCAAACTAGCAATCTCTTGGGGCACAGGGCGATGCTCATCTAACTGAGCCACACTGGTTAGGGCTCAACTATCTTTTTTATAAAATGTACTTTTTTAAAAAGTCAGAAGTTCCCTAATCTTATCCTTAAGCCTCCTAGAACCTATGTGGTGACATATTACTGTCCCTGCAGTGGTGCTGGGAATGGAAAGCTGTTATTTGTTTTGGGTCTTTCCTCCCACCCCAATTTTACTTCTCAGTAGCTAATGTTACCATAAAATTTATCTCCCAAATCCTGAGAATGAAAGAAGGTCCTATCTGTAATTTTACCAGGACCAGAGTCAGGAAGCAGACTGGGTGGGGTCTCCTTTTCAGCCTGCAGGGGAGAGCTAAGTGTTTTACTGATCTTCTAGCCCAGGCACAGCAGTCACATCAGCAGCATCAAGTATGAATGATAAATGTAAGTTCACTTATTTCAGGGAAAGAGCTATCATTATCGAATGCCATGTCATTCTCACCACTGAGAATTGTCTACAATGAGGTAATTTTGATTTAGGTAGTTAAAGATTTATTACTTTCCAAAAATAATTTAAAATGTATTAGCATTCAAAAGTGTGATTTAAAACTGGTAAGAGAAACTAGGAAAGAAAGCCATATTTTATTTTTATTGCCTATGAAGTGAACTGGACAATTTTTTGGACTTGTTTATTTTCATGGTTAATGTGCCTTGATAATAATATGTGTGATTCTCAATGAATGTCTTGATTGAAATGCCTAATTATGCCTTTGCAATAAAATTTACTTATGAAAGCAGTGACCGCTCATGAATAATGTTGTCAAAATTACTTTTAATCACATGATCAACCTGTAACATCTATATTTCTTACTTCTCTCATTTCCCAAGTGGGAAAATGCTAGGGAAATTTGTTTAGGGTGTTGGCTAAAATCTTCATATTACTTTGATGTGTTATTTATTATCTTTAAGAACTTTTGTTCATAAAAATTGATTCTGCTTTTTAATTCCTGATTTCAGAAAATAACTTAGCTCAAATTCTTATTTTTCTAAAATTCATTTGATAAACAAGTGAATATGAAATTTATTACATATATTTATTACATATATAATGAATTATAATGGTGTTAAATGTATAAAAATATCACAAAATATGTTTATATTAACTACTTATCTCTTAAGATGTAAATTTGATCATAAACTTTACTGTTTTTTAAAGTAATCATGGATTTATTATGACATAGTTTCTAATTATAATGTTTTCTTTTTTTAGCATATGTGTCTAAGTTATCATTAATGCCTTTCTGTATTATGTAAATAACAGAGAAAATGTCTGTATTGGAATGTTTTAAAAAACTTTTTGTTGCATATAACGCAAAGAATATATCTAATATGCAATTATGTTCAATAAACTGCCCAGCCAGATGGCTCAGTGGTTGAATGTCAACCTATAAAACAGGAGGTCATGGTTAAATTCCTGGTCAGGGTACATGCCAGGGTTGCCGGCTTGATCCCCAGTGTGGGGTGTGAAGGAGGCAGCCGATCAATGATTCTCTCTCATCAGTGAAGTTTCTATCTCTCTCTCTCCCTTCCTCCCAGAAATCATTAAAAATATATTTTTAAAAAATTAATAAATTTACTCAGAATTAAAAATTTAAGTATTAGAAAACATATTTTAAATTTAAAAATATTTAAATAATGGTTAGAGTGAATTTAAAGGCATAGATAATATAAAAAAAACAATTTTCTTCTTTGATTATACTCAAAGGCAATTCAAGCTTTTTAAAACAATTCACCCTTTTCAAGCCAACAAATCAGTGTGTCTAGAATTGGGACTGTATTTTGACACATCAAACAGGAAGTTAGAAAGGAATTTTCAAAACATACCAAACAACATATAGGACGTTAGCTTAATTTCAGAAAAGGAAATAAAAGACTCACAGATTAGAAAGAAAGATAGAAAGCTGCACCTATTTGCATATGACATGATGGTCAATAAAACTTCCTAAGGAATATAACAAAAACTCTTAGAACTGATAACTGAATTCATCCATGTCTTAAGATCTTAGTAGAACATATACAAATTAATTGCATTTTTATATAGAGAAATAACCACATGAAAACTGAACTTAAGAATATGATACCATGTATAATTTCTCAAAAAAAAAAACTCTTAGGTATAAATCTAACAAGATATGCACAAGCTACTACTATGCTGAAAACAAAACACTAATGAAAGAAATCAGAGCTCTAAATAAATACACATCCCATGTTCATGATTGGAAGATAACAAAGTATAGAGATGTCAATACTCTCCAAAGTGATATACAGATTTAATGCAATTATTTTAAAAATCCCAATAAGAATTTTTCTAAAGATAAAAGTTAGATGATTCTAAAATTTATTTTGAAAGAATAAAGAAATATAGTAACTAAAACCATTTGAAAAATCAAAATGAAGTAAGAGGAATCACTCATAAATACAGACAACAGTATGGTGATTACCAGAGGGAAAGGGGGAATCAATGGTGAGGGAAGGAGGCTTGACTTGGGGTGGTGAACAAACAATACAATATACAGATAATGTGTTACAGAATCGTATACCTGAAACCTACATAATTTTATTAACCAATGTCACCCCAATAAATTCAATAAGAAGAAAAAAAAAAGGATGTACTACATTAAAAGAGATTGAGAATGTCTACTTCCTTTAATTTTTGTTTATAAAACGATGTCCAAAATATAAAAGTAGAACAATATTTAAAGAAAAAAGATTTATATACAGCTACCTTAACCCAGGTGGTACTAGCAGATGGACAGATACCCAGAACAATTAAAGAGTAAAGAACTCAGAAACAGCTCCATGCAGTTACAAAGAGTCTTTTGAACAAATGTTGCTGGATAAACTGGATATCCCAAAAGATGAGCCTGATCTCAAATCTCACGTGTTTTACAAAAATTATATCAAAATGGATCACAGATTTACTTATAAAGCTTAAAAGTATAAATCTTTCATACCCATGTTCATAGCAGCACTATTTACAATTAGCCAAGAGATGAAAACCCAAATCCCATATAACATGAGTGGATAAACAAAATGTAGTGCATATAGTCATACAATGCACATTGTTCAGCTTTAGAAAGGGACATTCTGTCCCATGCCTACAACATGGATGCACCTAGGGGGACAGTACATATGTGAATGCACCAGTCACCAAAAGAAAGCACCCTGGAACTCCTGTGCGGTGCCTAAAGCAGTCAAGGCTGGGAGGAGGTGGAGGAAGGAAGCTGTTGTTTGGTAGGCATAAAGTTTGCAAGATGAAATGTTCTGGGGTTTTGTTTCACAATAATGTGAATATATTTAACACTACTGAACCCTATACTTAAAAATCATTAAGATAGTCATTTTTTTTTACCATGATAAAAAGTGATAGGATAGTCCTGGCTGG
>PVJC01015098.1:0-35517 GCA_004026665.1 Murina feae
AAAATCTGATGAACAGAATAAACTGGTGAATAGAATAGAATCAGAGGCATAGAATGGAGTGGATGGACAATTTTGGGGGGTTAAGGGTGTTGGGGGTGCATGAAGAGACTGGACAATAATTGTACACCTATGGATGAGGACAGTGGGGGGGCAAGGACAGAAGTTGGGGTGGGAAATGGGAGGAGGGGAGCTATGGGGGGAAAAAGAGGAACAACTGTAATAATCTGAACAATAAAGATAAATTAAAAAAAGACATAGGAAACATAAAAATGGAAATAGAAAACATAAAAAGAAATAGAAATGAAGAATACATTAACTGAATAGAAGAATACATTACAAGGAATCAACAGTAGAATAGTTGAAGCAGAGGATCTAATCAGTCATTTGAAAGATATGGAAACAGAAAAATAGCCAATGAGAAGAGTAAAAAGGAAAAAGAATCCTCCGAAATGAAGATAGTATAAGGAGCCTCTGGATTAACATCAAGTATACCAACATTTGCATGATGGGGGTGTCGGAAGGAGAAGAGAGAAAGCAAGGAATTGAAAACCTATTTGAAAAAATAATGATGGAAAACTTCCCTTACCCAGTGAAAGCAATAGCCTTACAAGTCCAGGAAGCACAAAACGTTCCAAACAAAATGAACCCAAAGAAGCCCACATCAAGACACATCATAATTACAATTCCAAAGGTTAAAGACAAAGAGAGAATCTTAAAAGCAGCAAGAGAAAAGCAGTTAGTCACCTACAAGGGAACATCCATATGACTGTCAGCTGAGTTCTCAACAGAAACTTTGTATGCCAGAAGGGATTAACTCAAAATATTCAAATAATGAAAAACAGCTCATCTATCTATCTATCTATCTATCTATCTATCTATCTATCTATCTATCTATCTATAAAAGCCTAGCAACCAGAATGGTGGAATGACCAGAATAACTGGTGGCAATGACACACTATGGCAGCCAACCAGCCTGGTCCAGGTCCTGATTGCCCCACCCCCACCCCCATCGAGCCCAGCCCCAATCAGCCCCCAACATCCCAATTGTGGCTAGGGCTGGCAGGCCAACCACCCATGGCCCCTCCCCCTGGCCAGCCCAGCCCAATGGGACCTCATCAGGGCTGGCTGGCTGGACCTCACCTGTGTACGAATTCCTGCATCAGGCCTCTAGTTTAGAATAGAAGGACGGATAAAGAGCTTCCCCAACAAAAAGCTAAAGGAGTTCATCTTCACTAAATCAGTATTACAAGAAATATGTTTTAAAAATTATACATATATAGTGTGGCTGCATAGATAACAAAACAAGGCCTTTACATGTGCTGTCTACAAGAGATTCATTTCAGATGGAAAGACACACACAGACTGAAAGTAAAGGGGTGGAAAAAATATTTCATGAAAATAGAAACAAACAAAACAAACTGAAGTAGTAGTACTTATACCAGACAAAATAGACTTTAAAACAAAGGCTATAACAAGAGACAAAGAAGGACCCAGCAGTTCCACTCCTAGTTGAAGAAACCCAAAACACTAAATTGAAAAAATACATGCATTCATATGTTTATTGCAATATTATTTATAATAGCGAAGATATGGAAGCAACCTAAGTGTCAATCAGTAGATGAATTGATAAAGAAGTGGCGCATACATACCATGGAATGTGACCCAGCCATAAAAAAGAATAAAATCTTGCCATCTACAACAACGTGGATGGACCCGTAGAGTATTATGCTGAGTGAAAGTCAGACAAAGACAAACCTAAAAGAACAAAGCAAATGAACAAGCAGAACAGAAACAGCCCCATGGAACAGTTGCCAGGTGGGAGAGGGGTTGGTGGGAAGGGTGAAAAAGGTGAAGGAACCTAGAAGTACAAATTTGTAGTTACGGAAGAGTCATAGGGACATCATGGGTAATATAGTCAATAATCTAATCTAATAAAAGAGTAATATGCAAATTTATGTCACTCTGCTACACCTAAGCCATGCCCACCAGCCAATTGCCATGCCCACTAGCCAATCAGAATGACTGTATGCAAATTAACCCAGCCAAGATGGCGGCCAGCAGCCACGGAGCTGGAACAAGCAAGAGGCTTGCCCCAGCGATGGAGTTCCCACCTGCCTTGGCCGGCTGTGGCCTCTGCTCAATGCAACGAAGTTTCAATTATAGAAGATAAACCCCAGATACCTGCTTCCAGCCAGGTTGGGCTCAAGGAAGTGCTGGGAACCTGGGTTGTCAGGGGCAACCTGACCTAGGCTCCAGTTAAAGCAACAAAGTTTCAGTTATAGAGGATAAATAAATCCCAGCCTGCAAACAGTCATCAGCCCCTCATCCAAGCTGGCCAGGAACTCCAGCAGGGACCCCTTCCCTGAAGGGGATGTGGCCAGCCTGAAAACAGCCATCAGCCCCTCACCCAGGCTGGCCAGGCACCCCAGCAGGGACTCCTACCCTGAAGGGGCTGTGGCCAGCCTGAAAACAGCCATCAGCCACTAACCCAGGCTGGCCAGGCACCACAGCATAATCCCCACCCTGATCTGGGATATCCTTCAGGGCAAACCAGCTGGCCCCCACCCGTGCACCAGGCCTCTATCCTATATAATAAAAGGGTAATATGCAAATTGACCCTAACAGCAGAACCCCTGGGAATGACTGGTCACTATGACACACACTGACCATCAGGGGGCAGACGCTCAATGCAGGAGTTGCTCCTGGTGGTCAGTGCACGCCCACAGGGCGAGCTTTGCTCAGCCACAAGCTAGGCTGATGGCTGCCAGTACAGCGGTGGCGGTGGGAGCCTCTCCCGTCTCCTTAGCAGAGCTAAGGATGTCCAAATGCAGCTTAGGCCTGTTCCCTGCTGGCAAGTGGACATCCCTGGAGGGCCCCCGTGCTGCCAAAGGGATGTCTGGCTGCCAGTTTAGGCCTGATTGCCTGGGAGCAGGCCTAAGTCAGCAGGTGGACATCTCCTAAGAGGCCCCAGATTGCAAGAGGGCACAGGCTGGGCTGAGGGAACCACGCCCCCAAGTGCACAAATTTTTGTGCACTGGGCCTTTAGTATTGTAATAACTATGTATGGTGTCAGATGGGTACCATATTTATTGGGGTAATCACTTTGTAAGTTATATAATGTCTAATCACTGGGTTTGTTGTAGGTGGGAGGAACAGAACCAGGTGTTAGACCAGTGGGTTCAGACCAAACCTGGGTGCAGCAACCTGGCTACTTGGGTTCTGGCTAGGAAAGAATTCAGAGCCAAGACCCAAACTGTAAGATAACATTTATTTGGTAAAATCATAGAGGTAGAAGTAATTTCTAGAAGAAATGGGCTTAGGAAATGAGTTATGGAAGTAAAGGAAAGCCCTTGGAGCTTGGAAGTGAGGAAGCTAATAGTAACATGCCTGGGGCAGGGAATGGGAGGTGAAGGAAAAGAAAAGGCACAGGCATGCTCCCTGGAGGGAGAGCACACTAGATCCTCTGTCCCAAAGGTTTTTAGGGTGGAGACTTTAGAGGAGGTCACAGGGGAAGATCTTAATAGAATATTCAGCAGTTTTCCAGGTGTGTTCTTTCAAGGTTGTGGTCACCACTGATTGCATTATCCAATGTAGCTTGTCCTGAGGTTAGCTGTGGCTGGTTTTGTTGCTTATCTGGGCCTAGAGCTGAAATACAACTTGAGGTCTAGATGTTATCTCTGGGAAGGAAAGGTCAAGGATTCCAAACCGAGTCACCAGTGATATTCTAGGGGAGAAAGTCACCCTGGAGTTTAGATTCCATCCTACAATTGAATGTCTATTGCTAGGCACCTGGGGCTTTTCCACCTTGATGACCTTCTGGCCCATGGTCCTTGCTCTGCTCATGTCTGTCAAATTGCCTACCACAGGTTGTACACCTGAAACGAATACAGTAGTGAGAAAAGTAGGTTTACAGCTGTTTGTGTTAATGTAAAAAACAACATTCAAACCTGTAAAGAATTTTTGTGAATTTATTTGAGCCAATCTAGATTAGAGAGGCGGGAGAAAGTAAAGTGTGTGTATGTGTGTGGGTTGGGGGTGGGGGGCAGGGAGACCTCTGGGATTGGATAAAAAGTAAAATGATAGACACATACTTCTTTTACTTAGGTGGGTGCAGGATAGTAACAGTCAACAATTAACTCAATAACAGTGAAGCAATTTGTGGTCTCATTTGGTTGTGCCCTAAGGGGTCCAGAAAAGGAGAAGTTACAAGATACCCTGATATTTCACAGGTATGTTATCTTAGATACAAAAAGACAATAGGCTCAGTTAAGGTAAAGATTGACCTTTGTCAGGGAAGGTACTAGCCTAGGACATGACTACTCACCATAAACTGCTTTTATAGTTAAAGTTTTAACTTCAGATCATTCTTTGTGGTTAGTTTAGGTCTCTTCAATTTGCAAGGCCACCACACAGGCTTTCCTGAGCTTGTCAAGTTAGCAAGTGGCCCCTTTTTCATCCACATTTGTATGGAAAATAATACAATAATTAATAAAGAATAATACAAGAATAAACTGTTTTGCATACTCAAAACTGTAAACTGACTTTAGTCAATCCCTGTATAATATTGTATGTCAACTTTAATTAAAAAAATAAAAATTATTTAAGCGCTAGAATTAGATAAATGTATTTAATTCATTTTTCTTTTGATGTATGTACAATAGTGAACATGATTAAAATCTATGTATGAAATATAAGTCTAGAAAGTTATTTCCAATATTATACAAAAAATGTCTAAGTAATTAGGGAATATTACGTCCTAATTTAATTTGAAACATTTTTTTCTTTCATAGTGAGAAGGCTAAAAAGGGCTAATTCAAAGGTAGCCCTGATGTTTTGAGGGAATGGAGGTAGGGATTCATGTTAGTAGGCTCAGTGTGCATTTTTAATGACCTTCAGCTGAGACATTTCCTCCTTCACCAAAACTAAATTTACAAAACAAGCCATGGGGGGAAGGGTGGATTGTTAAGCTGGCACCAAATCCTTGGAACACCTGGGGGAAAGGAAGATGGGAGTTGCACTTCCTCCAGGGCCTCGAGGGAGGGAACATATTTGCAATACAATGAACTCGAAAGACAGTTATAAGGCAAAATTACCACGTGTTACTTCACTCTGATTTGGAACATTCCCAGAGTCCACGCGCGTATCACATAAATAATGGTGTATCTTATAATCAATGATGTAGGAGGGGAAAACTTTTCATTCTGTCTTTCTAGGTTCTTTGACTGGTTTAATTACCAAATTAACAAAAGGCAGATTAAAAGGAGAAAAATAAATTTAATTACATACAGAAGAATATGAGACCCAAAAGGAGTCATACAATTGAGGTTTGTAGGGTATGCCACCCTGAGCTAGGGAGAAAGGGGGTAGGGGTCTGGGACTTCAAAGGGAAAGAAAACAATTAGCAGGAAGATGGAAAGAGCAAATGCTTGGTAAACAAATGTTTGCCATGCCTTACAGAGACAATGGGACACAGAGAGGGATTTGAACAAACAGGATCTACATGCATCCATATGTTTATTGCAATCTGATTTACAATTTTGCAAGCTCCCCCAACTCACCAACACTTAGCCCACACTCTTTGCAGTTATCTATGGTGATAGCTTTCTTTCTGGACCAGGCTTTCTAAATTCTTTAGGCAGTTAAGGGGGAGGTAAAAAGGTCTTTTTGGGCCTTGATTTTCTTTAGCTTAAAATAGTCTGCATGCCAAAGTGTCACATTCTGGTGAGACTTGTTCTGACCCCTTCAATGACATCTTAGATTCAGTAGCAAAGTCTGGAAAGAACCATGTCCTCTGTCAAATACTTTGTATTGTCTATTAATAGGATGTACTTAGTGAATAGAGGAGTATTGATGAAGAAGAAAGAAGAGTAGGAACAATAATGGTTATAAAAATCTGTTTGGGGTGAATCCTTATGTAATAGCAGTATCTATCAGAGAAGTAAGCTATCCCTTGAGTCTATTTTTCAAGTTGCTTTGACATATGCAATTCATAATTGATCATTTTTTACCTGGTGTCTGAATTTCTGAAAAATTAGAGGCGTGCACTTGAACTATCTGATTTGCTGGATGGAATAATTATCTATGATGGTTTTTAGTCATATTTGTAAAGACTATGAGAAGCCAAATATAGTTATGGAGTTAACCTTTTAATCAGTTTGGTTGTTATTAATAGATGGTAATCAGGTAAAGTGTGGAGGGCAAGGTCAAATTCACCTTCTCAGGCATTACAATGCAGATGCAGCCTCTATCCCAAGGATGATGGCTGCTCATGGACTGAAGATTTGGGTCCTCTTACATTATATCCAATAAGTACTAATTTAAGGAAGATGTTTCTAGTTTCTTACAAGTTTTGAAACTTCTTGAGATTACATCAAGACAATCATGAAAGACCAGCCACTCAAGCTTGATCTTGGCTTGAAGTCCAGACGCCTACTATCAAAAGGTTCAAGTGTGCAAGAGTGTACCAAGTTTATTGGGATGCTTTTTGAGGCCATTTGTTTTCTCTTTTACCACGTTTATATATGTTAATGTAAAAAAAAATTCAAATCTGTAAGGAATTTTTGTGAGTTTATTTCAGCCAATCTCTTGACAATTGCCAGGAAGCAGAACCTCAGCTAATTGAGATAAAGCTCCAGAGAATGGCGGGTTACATCTGTATTTATATATTGCAATCAAAGGAGGTATGAAGGTGGGTTACATGAAAACCATTGGTGATAAACTAGAGAGGCAGAAGAAAGCAAAGGTTGGGAGGGTGGGGGTTAGAGAAACCTCTGGGATTGGATAAAAAGTAAAATGATAGACACATACTTAGGTGGGTGCAGGAACAATTAACATGATAATGAGAAGGCTAAAAGGCTAATTCCAGTGTAACCCTGATGTTTGGGGGGTTAGCAACCTGAATCTGTGCCCGAAACCTAATGTACATTCTTGATAACCTATAACTAAGTCACTGCCCTTTTCCCACAATCTGGTCTTTCAAGACCTGTTACCTAAATGCTCACATTTTATAGAGGCCATAAACCATATACAACCTCTGGAGGGGTTATCAGCACTGATGCCAGGCCAGGCCCTTAGATATGATCTCAAGACCCCCATCCCAACACATAAGGGCTTTTTGCAAAGCCCATGAAAGGTCCAGAAGTACAATCCATATTTGGGGGACAAAGAAACCAGAATGAGATAAAAATAAGGGCTTCCACCATATTGGTTTGCTCAGACTTTGAGAGGCAACTCCTCTGAGACCACCAGTGTAATAAAGCTGTGTAACTCCATTTCTCTAAGTGTCACTTGGGTTTCTTCACTCTTCTACAACATCAACAATGAAGGAATTTGTGGTATCTGTCCTGGCACCTAGGTACATTAGATTGTGCCCCAAGGGGTCCAAACAAAGGGGAGTTACAGGTTACTCA
Organism: Murina feae; assembly: GCA_004026665.1. Taxonomy (NCBI): domain Eukaryota; kingdom Metazoa; phylum Chordata; class Mammalia; order Chiroptera; family Vespertilionidae; genus Murina; species Murina feae. The sequence continues at coordinate 7,410 of PVJC01015098.1, forward strand.
GATTTCAAGGGTGTGTTATTATAGGTATAAAAAGACAGATAGGCTCACTTAAGGTAAAGGTTGACCTTGTCAGTGAAGATACCAGCCTAGGGTGTAACTACCCACCATAACTGCTTTTAGTTAAAGTTTAATTTTAGACCATCCTTTGTAGTTACTTTAGGTCTCTGAGTTTTCAAGACCACCATGCAGGCCTCCCCTGAGCTTGTCAGGTTAGCATGTGGCCCCTTTTGTCCACATATATTTGTTATAGTTTCATCTCTGTATCCCCTCTGCCTATCTCAAAGTCTTGCACAGAGTTCACAGGAAATAAATGTTCAATTTTTTAAGGCCACATTTTCCTTAAGTTTTAAATCATATTTACCACCATATTTTCCTGTATATAAGACGACTGGGTGTATAAGACAACCCTCAACTTTTCCAGTTAAAATATAGAGTTTGGGATATACTCGCCATATAAGACTATCCCTCTTCCAACGCACACCAAATAAAAATTAAAAAAAACAACAACAAAACAAGTTACATTTGATTTGAAATGAATGGAGTGTGGCCGTTTTTGAGCTCCCCCCACCATATGCGGCGACAGCAGATTTTCCAGTTCTGCTCGGAAGTTTCAGCACCTGCCCTATAAGATGACACCCGGCATATAAGATGACCCCTGACTTTTGAGAAGATTTTCCTGGGTTAAAAAGTCATTTTATATGCCAAAAAATATAGTATGTGTAGAGTAGTAATGCCTCATTTTTTTTTCTGGAGAAAAAAACTCTGCCTGCATTTGACATTTAGGATTTTAAGTCTTTGTTAAAAATTCATGTTCATATTGAAAGGGAGCAGAATTTGCCACTCCAAAATATGACTCTTTGGCATAGGGATTATCTTGAGCTGGTTATTTTCAGACATAGGAGAAGTTCTGAAATCAGAATAAAAGTTGCCCTTTTGTAAGAGACATTTATATTTAATAAGGGAAATCTCCATTTGTGAAGATGTCTCTTCCTCTGTGCCAAGAAGGGAAAGATAACTAAATATTTAGAAACTCTTACCAATGGAGAAGGCAAGGACTGAAATCTGCATAACAACTTTATTCTTATTTACTCTCTTTTTCCTGGTCACCTTTCATAATCAGCCCCCAGCCACCCACCCCTTATCTTCTTTTGTCTTTAGCTGGGGGTGATTTTTAAGGTAGTAGCTTGGGCAATTTCTGAAGTTATTCAGTTTTCCTGGGTCTTTCCCATGTATACAGGTGCTATACATGTTATTAAACTTTCTTGTTTTTCTCCTGTTAATATGTCTTTGATTATAGTAAGGTGACCAGATTTAAAGTGGTACACCATTGACCGGGGGGGGGGGGGGGTTCTTTTTTTATTTTTTATTATTATTTAAAATATTTCAAAGAGTAATTGGGACTTTTTTTAAATGCCGCGGGACGCAGGACAAACTGTTAAAAATCGGGATTGTCCTGCCAAAAGCGGGACATCTGGTCACCTTAGATTATAGGTATGTCTCAGCCAAGAGCCTAGAAAGGGTAGAGGGAAAATTTTTTTTCCTCTCCCACAATATAAATAAAGGTGAATTAAATTACCTTTACTTGGTCATTTTTGCCTTCTCTCTGTCCCAAGTCCCTTTTAATGAATGGATGCAGTGGGGCTCCTGCAAAGTTAAGATTAAGAATCCAAGAATAGAGTTATTTAAAGAAAAGTTATTGATATAGGTTAATAGAACAAAAATTAATATTGAAAGCTCATGAGCATGTTAGGGGCAGAAATAGAATAGTGGGAACCAGCTCTATAGTTATAAGAAATATTAACCTTGCCCTGTTAACTGTGATTGTTCTGTTCTGATTTTAAAAAGCACATTCTGACCTGGCTGGGAGTTATACGCCCCAGGACTAGGGAGTTAACCTCAGAATTCAGTCCATTCCCTTTATCTAGGAACCACTTATAATCATGCATCATGGAAAGATTAACAACCTCGTTGCTGAAACAATGGAGTCATCTGGAGGTGCCCACCCTTTGCAACCCCAGCCCATATTCCCTATAACCTATAATCATCATACCTTCCTACTTTCCCATGCAATCTTTGTCCTTCTACTCAATATAAGCAGCTTGCTTATGGGGGGAGTGGGCAGGAGTAGAGAAGGTTTTTGTGGGTGATCTGCTGCTTTCCCATACTGCCGACATTATTGGAATAAACAGTCATACGTGATTCAACCCTATCTCTGCTTAATTGGCTCAAGTAGTGACAGGCAGCTTGGACTCTTTCCTTGTCCAGTTTCAAGCATACCTCTAAAGATAAACTCCATATTGGCTAACCAAATATCACATTGATTCTTTAGAAATATTTGGAAGTTTTCTACCAAAAAAAAAGATAATTTTTTCATAAAGCAAAAGAAGGTAGATAACACAAGAGCATATTCATTTACAGATCATTATGATTTTTAGAGCAATTGTGAGGGAATAAAGGGGTAACTTGTGGGGGGGGGGGCTAGCAAGCTGAATCTGTGCCCAGTATCCAGTATTCTGATGCACATTCTTGCTGGTCTATAATTAAGCCCCATTCTTATCATTAAAGCTTGTCCAGCCTTGCAAAACCAGTTTCCCTGAACACTTCCATTTTACAGACGCCATAAACATGAACCATACACAACCTCCGGAAGGCATTGGCAGTGCTGGCTCCAGCCTGGCCAGGCCTTTGGGTGTAATCTCACTTCCCCCATTCCAACCCACAGGGGCTGCAAAGACCACCACAGAGCCGGGAAGTTAAGAAACAAAGAACTCAGGGCTATTTAACGTGAGAACACACTACATTCCATGCTCGGGCTTTGGAGACTGACTCCCCTGAGTCACCACACCAGTGCTTCTGCAAATGAAGGCATTCTTTCTGAATCCTCTGAGTGCCTGGATGTTCGTTCTCCTGCACCATCTTGCAGCTTAGCTGTAACACAATAAATTAAGCAAGCTGAGGTTGGTTCATATGGATGTAAGAACCTTGAAACCTGTAGAGAATTTGTATGGACATTTTAATGATGCTAATTCTACCAATCTATAAACATGGTATAATCTTCCATTTGTTTCTATCTTCCTTTCTCTCTTTTTTCAATGTCCTGTAGTTTTCTGAGTACAAGTCTTTTACCTCCTTAATTTTATTCCTAAGTATCTTAATTTTTGTTATTGTTGCAATGGTAAATGGGATTGTTTATTTTTCTTTCTGAGAATTCATAATTGGTGTATAAAAAAGCCATTGATTTTTGGGTGTTGATTTAGTATCCTGCTACATTGCCAAATTCATTTATTAAATCTAGTAGTTTCTTGGTGGAGTCTTTAGGGTTTTCTATGTACAATATCATATCATCTGTGACTAATGAGAGTTTTATCTCCTCCTTTCCAAAAAAAAAAAGACTTTATTTGAAATTTTGCTGTGAGAACTCTTACCATTTGCAATAACCTGGAACCCTTCAGTCTGTAGGCCAATGCTCTATTCATGGAGCCAAACCAACCAGGGCTCAAATGTTTTGAAGAATGACAGCTTGCAGTTTCTTTGGTGCATTTGGAATTAAGGAGGGAATGTAAGGAAGATTACATAAAGATGGGGAAAATCGAGGCAAGAATTGGATTACAGGTTAGTTAAGAAGATTATGTCCTCTCTTGAGAGTGGCTACACCTTCTAAGAGGTCTGGAAAAGGGGATTACTCTGACATTAAAAACCTTTCACTAAAGAAGTTATATGCCTGAGGCATGACTACCTACCATGACCTACTCAGGAATTTATAAGCAGATCACCCTGTGAGGTTACTTTTGATTAGATTTATGACAGTGCCCTTTTTTGTCCACATATGGGACATTTTATGTAGGCCAGAAGGGGTGTGCAGCTTTGGGATTACATTTTAGAATTTTACATACCTGAAGTCACAACAAATTCTAAATTTGCTTAAAGATTTATTTGTTCTCTAAAATCTGAACCTTCCTATCTTAACAATACTGTAGAAGAGTAATCTATATATGTAAAATCCTAATAAGCAAATAGATTGAACGGTGGAACAACCGAACAATCAAACCACCGAACAACCATCGCTATGATGTGCGGTGACCACCAGGGGATGCATGTGGAACATGGCGGGCATAGGCTGCAGCAGGATGGTGGACCAGGTGAGCAGGGGCACCAGACCAAGGTGGAGCACCGGTCACTGTCATCAGGGTGCGCTTCTGGTGGTTATTGAAAATTCTTTGCTCCCGCATGCTATGGTCCCACCAGGTGCTCACATCTACTGCTGGTGCTGGTCCCACTCGCACCCACTTCTGGAGCCCAGTGCCAGCCCCAATCACTTGGCACTGTCAGCAGGCTGGTGCTGTCAGCATGTGGGAGCAGCGGTGGCAGGAGTAGGGCTGCCTGTAGACAGGGGACCAGAGGCTGTGGTGAGAGAGGCTGGGTGAGGGCATAGAGGATGGGACGAGATCTGCCCCTGTGCCCACTGCAGCCTTGTGGCCCACAGTTCCTTTCAAGGTGCATGAATTTGTGCACTGGGCCCCTGGTATTTACATATTTGAAATAAGAGGTTCCAAAAGCTCAGAGCTATTTTTTCTTGACAAGTTTTATAAAGTGAAATTAAAAAACCCCTCTGGGACGTCAGTTTGCTTTTCCCTTGACTCTAAGAACTCTAGTTCAGTGATTATTAACTGGGGGTGGTTTAGACGCTCCCCCAACCCCCAATACCAGACACTTGGCAATGTGTGAAGACATTTTTGTTTGTCTCAACTGTGAGTGTGAGAAGGGGGTGGATACTGGCATCTAGTGAGGAAAACCAAGGGATGCTAGCTAACATTTCCCATTGCACAGGACAGCCCGCCTTGACAAAGTATTATTTACTCCAAAATGTCAATAGTGACCATGTTGAGAAACCCTGTCTTAGATGATGTTGGGAGGGACTAGCAGAGTTTTAATTAATAACTAATTGAGTCAAGTATTTGAAATATGTATTGGGTTTTATCTATATTGTTACATTTAATCCTCATGACTTCCCTATGAAGTAGGTATAATTATTACCATGTTATGAGGACACTGAGGTATTGAGGTTTCAAATAATTTACCCCATATCAGATATAGTACAAGTAGGTTAACTGAAATTTCTAGCTCAAATGACCAAGCTTTATTAAAGTTTTGACAGAATGGCTAGGCTCATCTTACAAAGTATGATTCAGAAATGCAAGAACTAGTGTTCTGTTAGATTTCAATGTAATAGTTTAGATTTAAGGAAAGCTACAGCAATCCAAAGACTCAATTGTTTTGGTCATGTTTTACAGGTTTGTCACAGGAGGATCCTGTTTCTTATCTACATTTCCCTCTGAATCACAAGCTCCTTGATGTCAGGGAATTTGTCTTATTCATTGTTTGATCTTCTGGTCCTTGAACATTGCCTGATACATAATAGATGCATAAGAAGTATTTGTTGAATAAGTGAGAGAAGAAATGCATGAGTGAATGAATGCATAAAGAATAACACAATTATTCTTCCTAAGCAATGTTCATTCCCTTCATTTATACTGTGGTTTTGCTAGCCATCAAAGTCTTTGAAAATGGAATCAAAACTTTAGTTTTCCATAACTCTCTCTACTGCACAAGTGAGAAAGATGTGCACTTTACACACCCACACACACACACATGCACACACATATGTTTGCCTACACTGACGAAGAACATGGATAATTCATTCTATTGGGGGGTGAGGGAATCAAACAAGAGCATTTGTTTTCACAGTGAACATCACCAGGAATAAGATTGTTGATGTGCATTTACTGATGAAATGTTTAAGGGGCATCCGTAGATAATTTGAATTTGTGCTTCCAAATCACAGAAATCTACAGTCACTTTAGACACAGCAACTCTATTGTGTTTCTGTTTGTTTTAATTTCACACCTGAGCTTTATTTGCTCCAATGTCATTTTAATATTGTTCCCTTGCCAAGGTCAGCAGTGAAAATCTGTTGGTGTTGGGATCAAACATTAATCACAGGCATAGCTTTTGTTGGAGTGGATGTAAGCATGGCTACTGTTGACTCTGCAGGCATCTGCTGTAGAGCAAAAAGCACTGATGGGCATTGAGAGTGTATTAACTATCTATTGCTGCCTAAAAAATTAAACTGAAACTAAGCAGCTTAAAAAAGCAAATATTTATTACCTCATAATTTCTGTGAGTCAGGAATATGGGCATGGCTTAACTGGGTCTTCTGGTTCAGAATCTCTTACAGAGTCAAAAACAAAGTGTTGGCTGAAACTACAGTCATCTCAAGGCCTGATAGCTTCTAAATTCATTGACATGGTTGTTGGTATGATTCAGTTCTTCATAAGCTGTTGGATTGAGGTCCTCATTTTCTCCATGGCTGTTGACCAGAGGCAGCCCTCAGCTTCTCGTCAAGTGGCTCTCTTCATAGGGCAGCTCACAACATGACAACTGGATTCATCAAAGTGAGGAGAGAGAGAGAGAGAGAGAGAGAGAGAGAGAGAGAGAGAGAGAGAGAGATATGAAAGTCACAGCCTTTATAATATAATCATTGAAGTGACATTGCATCACTTTTGCCGTATTATGTTCCTTTGGAGCCAATCACTAGGTCTAGTCCACACTCAAGGAAAAGAGATCAGCCTGGCTCTGGAGTGGGCTTAGTTGGTTGAGCATCATCCTGTGATCTCTCTCTCTCTCTCTCTCTCTCTCTCTCTCTCTCTCTCTCTCTCTATGCCTTTGAGTGAGAATTTAAAAAATCTAATTTAAAAAAAGGAAAAGGGATCACACAAGGGCATGAATACCTGGAAGTTAGGATTATTGGAAGCCATTTTAGAAGCTGCCATCATAGGAGGCTCAGATTTCAGTTAAATAACAGTAATCAGCAGTGTGACACTGGCTAGGTTATTTTGCTGTTTGGCCCTCAGCTTTCTCATTTGCAAAATGAGAGACTGAGCTGCCAATGGTGTTCACAATATGTTAATAATTTTATTCTACTTGTGGAATTTTTCTGTTGGCTATAACTAAAGGACATTAAATATTCTTTATTGTGTTGGTCAGGCTTTGTGGCTTCAAGGAATAGGGTCTTCCTCAAGTTATTGCAAGAAAAGTGGTCATCTGTAGTTAGGACCCAGGTGGCCTGAAATGGGAGGTAACAGGTGACTCTGGGAATCCACTCTTTTTAAATTCTCTGAGGAGACTTTGCCATGGCATTTTTGTATTGCTCTGAGACTACTGCATTCTCTTCTGCCTTCTGTCCTCCCTTCAACATATATCTTTTGTTGACTCAGTTTCTGCTTTCTCACTATTTAAAAATTTTTTAAATATGTTTTTATTGATTTTAGAGAGAGAGAGGAAAGGAGAGGGAGAGAGAAATATTGATTGACAGCCTTCTGCACACCTCTTACTGGGGATTAAGCAAGCCTGAAACCTGGGCAAGTGCCCTGACTGAGAATCAAACCTGAGACCTCTTGGTACATGGGACGACACCCAACCAACCGAGCCACAACGGCCAGGGCCTCACTATTTTAATTTGTCATGATACCTCATTACTTGAAATCTGCCTTCTGACATTTCCTGTATGTATTCTTTCAACAACTAATGCATTCCATATCTTCCAGTGTAATGCCTGAGAAAGATAATTTTATTGTTCTAGATCATCTTTCCATGACAATCTTCCTTGAAAGTGTGAAACCTAACTGTAAGTGACTGTGCACTGATTCACTGGTGTCTCAGACACCTTATACATATGGAAGAACAAATCCAAGGATTACCTCTTCCACTTCCATTTTAGCCTTTTTCCTTTTTCTTATTAAGAAAGTAGTGCACAATAAGATAAAAATACAGGGAGAGGTGTGTGTGTGTGTGTGTGTGTGTGTGTGTGTGTGTGTGTGTGTATAATCTTTTTGCCTTAGACGCTATACTAAGGTAAGACCCTGAATAGTAAGAAAAATTAGCTCAAATGCCTTGAGTGATTTGTTCAATTGATGAATTTTAGAAACTATAATATTCTGATCCCCTCCTCAATATACCAGGCAAAGAATTATTGGAAATGTGTTCTGTGAGAAGGTTTTAATTGATTTCTGTAATTAAGACTTTCAATTGATTTCAAACTTTCCAATTGATATAAGCTAAATTGAAACTTTTGCTAAGTCCTTATTGATTTCCCAGCTTAGAGTAGAAGTCACAGAAGAAAATCCAGATCACTGAGAACATATTTACTCTGGAGGGAGAATGGAGAGTGCCTCACATGCAGAACATCCTTTCAAATTAGGATTCAACATATTTTTACATTTTTCTACTTTTGTTGAAAATAAAAGTCTGGCTTACAATTTAATTTCATGAATGTGTTACTCTTGTAATTAAATGAAGATTCATGAATCCTTTTTCCATCTTTCCTTATTGATATTTTTCTTTTTAAAATATCTTCAGCTTTCATTTCTTTCAGAAAATCTTTTGCAACTTGATTTCGTAGTTGGACTGAAAATCAATTTATGCTTCTGGAGCCCAAAGAGAATTGAGTACTTTTAAATCGAATATTCTAATTTTATGATTGAGAAAACTGAGGCCAAGAAAAGCTAAGAGAGCTGCTCAACATCACACAGCTGGTGGCAGAGCTGTGATTGGAGTCGTGTTTCCTCATTCCAGATTGAAAGACCTTTATACCTTAATCAATCAGTTAACAAGCTATTATTCAATACCTTTATTTAGTATCTTTTCAATTTTGGGGTAGGACTTTTTATGGAGCTATAAGATATAATAATGGAAATGATATTTTTAACCCGAAACTTCTACAATAAACCCCCAAATCTGTGGGACTAAGATTGCACAGAAACATCTCCCTCTATGGTAGTTATGGGTACTCAGTGAGCAAATGTGCAAAGTTCTATTATGGTTCTTCAATCAAATTTAAACATATCTTCCTACTACTTAAGCTTGCTTCCAGCCCATTCTCTTTTCAAGGCAGCCCAGCCTCTTCACTCCCAAATATACCATGACTTATCCCCTTTGCACCTTTGTTCATGCTGTTCTCTCCTCTTCTTTTCACCTGCCAGAGGCATCTGTGGTACATCTCAGGAATGTTTTTCCCTTGTAGCAGTTACCTTTGCTTGGCATGCCCATAGCAGGCAGAATGTTCCTTTATCCTTGCCTTATACTGCTCTCTAATGGTATATGGATAAAACCCAGTATCTACCTAGACAAGAGGCTCCTTAAGGGCAACAACGATGGTAATAGCTTCGTTTGTGACCCTTACACCTCCTGACACAGAAAAGGGAATTTGGTAATAATTAGAATGGAAGGAGACTTGATTTGGTGTGGTGAACACACAATACAATATACACATGATGTATTATAGAATTGTACGCCTGAAACCTGTATAATTTTATTAACCAATGTCATTGCACTAAATTTATTTTTAAAAAAGAAAGATTCTTATAAGAACAGCAGAACAGAAAAAATTGCAGAGTGAACTTTTCCTGTGATAAAAGACAGACTAACTATGAAATTAGCCCAGCCGGCATGGCTTAGTAGTTGAGCATTGACCTATGAACCAGGAGGTCACAATTCAATTTCTGGTCAGGGCATATGCCCAGGTTTCGGGCTTGATCCCCAGTTTGGGGTGTGCAGGAGGCAGCTGATCAATGATTCTCTCTCATCATTGATGTTGCTATCTGTCTCCTTCTCCCTTCCTCTCTGAACTCAATAAAAATATATTTTAAAAATGTGGTGGTACATATATGCAATATAATATTACTCGGCCATGAAAAGACTGAAATTGTACTATTTGTGATAGCATGGATGTACCTGGAGAGTACTAGGCTAAGTGAAATAAGCCAGCCAGGGAAAGATAAATACCATATTATTTTACTTATATGTGGAATCGAAAGAACAAAATAAACAAACAAAACAGAAACAGACGTATAGATACAGAGAACAGACTGATGGTTGCCAGAGGGAAGAGAGTTGGAGGGCTGGGTGAAAAAGGTGAAGGGATTAAGAAGTACAAATTGGTAGCTACAAAATAGTCACAAGGATATAAAGTACAGTGTAAAGAATATAGTGAATAATAGTGTAATAACTATGTATGGTGCCAAGTGGGTACTGGATATATCAGGAGGGACACTTTTTAAAGTATATGATTATCTAACCACTGTGCTATACACCTGAAACTGATACAAAATAATATTGAATGTAAACTGTAATTTTGAAAAAAATTCAGTGAAGTTTTGAATATTGTTTTGGCTCCCATTTGGACCTAACACAGCAGAAACTATTTCTTAAATTGTGAAACACTGATTATAAAAGGAAAGCATACTGCTTCAGGCCACACTAAGGAAACACACACACACACACACACACACACACACCATGACACATGTAAACCTGGGTGAGCATCAAATCATGCTGCTGCAAACCAGACTTTCTAGCCAGGATGCTTGCATATGTTGCCATTTTCTTGTAGGTTTTGCATCTCAATATTGTGGTTACAGCTCATAAGCATGGTTTATAATATAATTTTCTCCAAATTTAAGTTGGTGAAACCAAATGACCAGAAATATATGATTTAATTTGGGGGGGCTATAATCTGATATTGGAATGTTAATGGCATTTAAGAGCTTCTAATCCTTCCAAATGAAGTCATGACATATCAGTCCTAAAAGGCCATCTTGAAAAGATCCCAAGAACCAGACAGCATCCATTCAGGGTATTTTCTGTCTCAGCTTAGGAAACAAATAAAAAATTGCTGTTTTGAAAAAAAGTTAACACAGCATTCTGAGGGTTATATATATTTAAGGTGCTAATTTTTCTTTTGGTTCTCAAATATGTCTATTACTAGAGTCCCGGTACACAAAATTCATGCATAGGTAGGGTCCCTAGGCCTGGCCAGTGATCAGGGATGATCTGTGGGGCGACCAGCAGGGTGATTGGCAGGCCCCTGCTGGCACCCGCCTTGGCTGACCTGAAGCTTGTGGGTTGGGGGCAGCTCCTGCATTGAGTGTCTGCCCCCGGTGGTCAGTGCTCATCATAGCAACTGGTTCTTCCGCCATTTGGTCAATTTTCATATTAGGCTTTTATTATATAGGATAATCTTTGCTGTTTTTAAAAAATATTGATTATAACATATATTCAATAAAGTGCACTATTCATAAATATACAACTTGATGACTTTTTATAACCCAGGTCAAGTTATATAACATTTCCAGCACCATGAAGGCTGCCTTGTGCCCCTTCCCAGTCAATACCCTTTCCCCAGAGATAACCAGTGTTTTGACAAGCTATCATTGCATAAGTTTGCCTGTGCACAAAAGTCATATAAAGGAAATTATGCAGTATATACTATTTTGTGTCTGGTGTCTGCCACTCATCATTAAGTCTGTGAGAGCCATCAGCATCACTGCATGTTCTTGTAGTTCATTCTCTTTTTATTGTTTTGTAGTATTCTATTATATGAATACACCACAATTTATTTATCTTTATCCTTTGGAGAAGTATTTGAGTTTTATTTTCCAATTTGGACTTTTGTGAATAAGGCTGCTATGAACAAGTTTCCACATGTTTTTGGGACACATTCACTCATTTTTCTTGCTTATATACCTAGGAGTTGACTTGCTGGATCACATAGTAGACGCATGCTTAACTTAAGTAGATAATGTCAGTGTGTAAAAGTGGCTTTAACAGTTTGCACTGCCACCAATAATGTATATGAAAGTTCAATTACTCCATCTCCTTGCCACCACTTGGTATTATTAATTTTGGCTATTCTACTTAGTATATAGTACAGCAATATCTCATTGTGGTTTAAGTTTGCCTTTTCCTGAAGATTGAAGAAATTGTGAACTTTTTCATGTACTAATGGGCCATTACAATATTTTCCTTGTAAAATGCTCATTTAAATCTTTTGCTCATTTAAAAATTTAGTCAATTGTCTTTTTCATATTGATTTTCAGGAATCTTTTATATATTCTGAATATGAGTCATTTTTTGTATGTATATATTTTTTTCTCTGTGCCTTTCCCTTTCTGTGTCTTAAAGGTGTCTTTTGAAAAACAAATGTTCTTAATTTTACTGAAGTACAATATAGCAGTCTTTTTTTGTGGTTACTGTTTTATAAACCATTTAAAATTGCATATTTTCTATTTCATTCACAAAATATAAGCATTGGAATATATAAAATTATAAGCAATATAATATGGAATCTAATGAATAAAATAAACAAACAAAATAGAAACAAACTCACAGATACTGAGAACATACTGACAGCTGTCAGAGGGGAGAGGCATTGGGGACTGGCTGAAAAAGATGAAGGGATTAAACACACACACACACACACACACAACAACAACAACAACAACAAAACCCAAAAACTAATAGACACAGATAACAGTATGGTGATTACTAGAGGGAAAAGAGGTGGGGAAGGGAAAAGAGGGTAAAGGAGGATAAATGGTGATGGAAGGAGAACACATAATACAATATTCAGATGATGTGTTATAGAATTGCACACTTGAAACCTATGTAATTTTATTAATCAATGTCACCCAACAAATTCAATAAATTTGTTTTAAAAAAGAACTGTATTCAACATTCTTATTGATATGGACAATCAGAAAACTTTAAAGCACTAGGGATTCTGCTAAAAGATGGCTAAAATTTAAAAAGACTAAACATAAAATGTTGGTGAGGATGTGAAACCAGGAGTATCACTGCTAGTGAGAGTGTAAGAAAGTACACTCACTTTGGAAATTCATTTGTCAGTATCTTATAAAGTTAAACACTCCCACACTCCAAGACTCCATATTTCTACTTCTGGTTTATTTAAGAGAAATGAAAACATGCTCGCAAAAAACCTTGTTCAAAAATGTTTATAACAACTTTACCTATAATAGCTCCAAGTTAGAAATATCTCAATATTGATCAATAGACCAGATAAGCAAATTAAGTTAAATTCATACAATGCTACCCAGCAATAAAAAAATAATAAACTACTGATACAAACAATAAAATAAATGGATCTCACAAACATTATGGTAAGTGAAAGATATCAGAAACAAATAATACATATTACATTGCATAATTTCATTTATATGAAGTCATAGAAGTTGCAAATTAATAGAGGGTACTAAAAATCAGAACCAGCTGACAACTTTCAGTTCTAACAGATATTTTTCATGCAGGGAAAACACTATAGTGCAGGGAGAAAAATTGTATTGTCTGAAACATAAACCCAAATTCTATCAGCAGACAGCTTCAGTTTCTATTTGAGACTATCAAGATGGCAACTCTTATTATTAGCAGCTCAGAAAACATAAACCATGTATGTCTGTATCACATGCTTTATTTTCCAGCACAGAAAGGCATTTGGAAGCTTATGGCTCATAGGAAACCAGTCCGTGTGGCTACTGGGGGGGGGGGGGGGGGGGGGGGGGGGGGGGGGGGGGGGGGGGGGAGGGTATGGGCAAGGGGTGATAGTCAAGAAGATAAAAAGGCTGGAGAGGAAGCAGAGCCCAAGATAAAAGGAAGGACAAAGGTCCCCTCTAATATGCAAGGGAGAGGCAAGTAATAAAGGGCCTCCAAAGCAGATGTGTATTCTGAGAACCATCCTCAGCAGTCTCCTGCATTCTCCAATCCCACACTTAGCTACTTTCACTGCTATGACACAGGTTAGACTGCACTCTCCTTACTGATGATTGCTAATATGTGCCATTGTGTGAACTTTGACCTGTTGCATTTTAGGTTTCCGCTTACATTGATGTGACTTTTCATTAGTTAATCTATTTTTGTTAGACCGTAGGCCTTGGCACATCATCTTTTGGTTTGTTCCAGGTATAGATGGAATTATTTCCATGTTATGAGGAAATGGAGAACCAAGGAAAGGAAAACATTGTATCTGTGTTTTCCACCGCAATGTAGAAAGATCTGTGGAAGGCCTAAGCCCACTGTTAGCATTTTTGAGATACTTCGTCTTTTCCTATGAGGTCTACATGCAGGAGAGGTATGTATTTCGACTGATTCATCCAAGAGGTGAAACTAAAATATATTGGCCTAAGGATAAGAAAACTACAAAATCTCTAATGGCCAGAAGTTGGCCTGGAACTATCAGCTAATTCTTGGTGCTTCTAGGAGCTAGTCTGGTACTCACTGTGGGTCCACTGTACTCTCCTGTTGAACATGAGCAATATCACAAAACCCCAACAATAGACAAGCCCACTCTGAGATCATGATTCATCAAGAAAATAATAAGACCACCTTCTAATCATGTCTGAACACAGATAAAAACATGAACATTGCTCAAACCACAAAAGTGCCCAAACATGCTCTTATCCTGGTAATAAGTGACTGCTGCTGCTTTATCAATTACAGCTTTGGCATCATGCTAGTCTTCCTCTTTTAGATAAGATTTATTAAGATACCAAGTCATAGAATTATCCTCATTTACTGACAACTTCTAGTCCAGAATAAACTCCTACTCCCTGAGCTTTCCCCTAAATCACCTACTATAAGTCCAAATAATATAAGTCATTTCTAACACTCCATTATTGAGATGCTCTATGGTTCTCCATCATGTACATTTACTCTCATGGTAATAAGTCAATAAATCCAACTTTGACTGTAATTGTATTCTTGGTGGTCATTAGATGGAAGCATTAACAGAAGTATAAAGAAATTGAGTGAAATTGCTATGAACACCAAGAAAAATTACACATTGAGTATAATCTGCATATAGGTCATTACCAAAAATCAATTCTGTGCCACTTAATGAGACTTCTTACATCTCAATCATTTTTAGCCTGATCTCTTTGCTACTAGAAGCAAAAGCAAACAAACCAAACTGGTCTACCTCATATAGAAACCTTGTGCAGACTGTGTGTCTATTTTAGATAAAGATGCCCAGTGGAAAAGGGTGACTTGCCAATTTTCAGTGGGTCTGAGAGCATAGATCTCCTTGTCATGAGCTGAGGCTCATGGAAGCTGCGGAAGGACAAGTAAAGCACCCCTGAGGTGATCACCACAATGGAAGAAAGTGTATGGGAAAGGCAGAATGAGGTTGAGTCTTGGAACCTGTCCTGATTGTTGACACCAGAAGGAAATGTCATCTGTACCTGAACCCTTGCCCCAGCCCAGATATACAAAACCCAGTTTTCTACAAAGACTCTTGATGAACAGCAACATTCCAAGGCTCTAAGTAGTTTTGCCAAGACATTGTTCTTTTGACAGGGCATTTATAGTTAAAGCAACTATGTGGCTGTTAAAAATCAGGTTGTGGAGTCAGAAATACCTGGTTTTAAATCCTAGCTCCATCATTTATAAGCTGATATTGGGAAAGTTCCTTAACATTTTGTGCTTTAGTTTCTTTATCTGAAAAACTGAGACAATAATAACTGTACCTATTTTGTAAGGTTTTGTGTGTTTAAAGGGTTTGCATTGTGCTTGGCACATGGTAAACTTTCAATGAATGGTAATCATTGTTTATATTATTAGTCTATATTTGGAAGCACAATGATGTTATCTATTTCTAATATTTGAATTTTTTTTGGGGGGGAGAGTTTTACATAGATGTCAAATATACTTATATAGTTACATGTGTACATACTAGTATACACTCAAATACATATGTTTCCAAATCTCTCCACAGATAAACATTGGCCTGCATTGGGGTTTTCATGGATACTGTACTTAGATGAGTAAATGCTATGAAATTACAGAACCCAGGTTAGCTCAGGGATGAATAGAAACCTGTGAATTTCTAAAAGTGACTTAGTAAATTTCCCAATTTAGTGATGATGAATTTTATTTGGATTTTCCCAAGCTTTTTCCTAAGCTTAGGTAGTTGCTTCTGTAAAGAATTTGACAGCCTCTCTTGTCATTTTGCATTTCCCACTGTTTCCTGGACCAGAAGTAATCATGGCTGCCGATACCAGCGCTCCCCAACAGTGCCCTGGCCATAGGGACACCAAAGAGCCATAATGAATAATTATTTAACTATTGTTAATTATTGCCTCTTCAAGAGGGGCTATTTTAAAGAAATCACAATAGACCATAACTCGGAAGTCCAAACAATGATAATGTTTTTCATGAAAATTTCTTAGATGCCCTAGCTAGTGTCACTGGGTTGGAGCATTGTCCTGTGGATCAAAGAGTTGCCAATTTAATTCCCAGTCAGGGCACAAACTGAGGTTGCAGGTTCAACCCCCAGGGGGGCAACCAATCTGTGTTTCTCTCCCTCTCCCTTCCTCTATTTCTGAAATCAATTTTAAAAATAGCTTAGACCTTTGATTAGATCATCATGCTTTTTCAAAAGGGAGGATCAGAAAAACCAAGGGAAAGTGCGATGGACGATGTCAGAGTGCAAAAAGACAGTGACTTTAAACAATTGTGGTTAAAATAAATTGCGCATGTGAATTTGACGAGAGTATATGACCATATGAATCATTGCTAGGGGCCCTTCCAGGGCCTTGGAAGGAACCATTGCAAGTGTGGGACCCAAAAGCTTAAACTTCTTTTGTCATGCCATCTCTGGCCCCCAATTCCCAGGCATGAGAGAGTTTCAGCTGCAGTTGTCACTTGTTGATCCAAAGGAATGGCTCTCTAGTAATACAGGTTGGTGGGAGGACACAGTTAGGATTTCTTTGCTAGATCTTAGACATGGTCAATGTCTGTCTTATTAGCACTGAATCCCCAGGGCCAGCACAATGTTTTTCACAGAAGCAGTGCTCAGTAAACTTGTGTGGCAATGAGGAAGGAAACTGAATTCCACTCCCAGGAAGACAAGGATGGTTAATTCCAACGACTTATTGACTAAGGAATAAATGATACTAGAAATGTGCATAGCACTAACATTAACAAAGACCTTTTTGTATATAACAGGTTTGCAAACCACAGCATGTGGGGAGGTGGGTCAAATCTAGCTTGCCACTTAATTTTTGTAAATGAAGTTTTATTAAGATACAGCCATGCTCAACTGTTTACCTATTATCTTGCTACAACAGCAGAAGTGAGCAGTTACAATAAAGACCATGGTCCAGCCTGGCTGGTGTGACTCAGTGGTTGAGCATCAACCTATGAACCAAGAGGTCATAGGTTCGATTCCCGGTAGGGGCACATGCCAGGTTGTGGGCTCGATCCTCAGAGTGGTTCGTGCAAGGGGAAGATGATCAATGATTCTTTCTCATCATTCATGTTTCTCTGTCTCCCTCTCCCCTCCCCTCTGAAATCAATTAAAAAAAAGATTCTGGCCCATAAAACCTAAGATGTCTACCATATGACCTTTTATAAGAAAAGTTTGACTAGTGACATATATTTTGATTTGAGTTTCATTTCATTGTTTCATTGATTCATAGGTATCATTATCATTATCTCCACTTGACAGATGAAAGAAAATCTGAGACTTGGCAAGCTTAAATATCATTGTCTGGTTGGTGTATAGCAAGTAAAGCTGAACCTAATTGTTGGTACCAATTCAGGCACACCATAAATGAAGGCTGCTACACTACTTGTAAACGAGGCCATGTTATGAAACTTTAGACATGGAAAGTTTCTCTCAGATAAGCTCAGTAAATGAGCAAGCCTCAATGTCTCCACTAAGGCTTTGGGGCAGGTGATATAGGAGTTCCATACATCACTCAGGCCTTACTACTTAATCTACTCCAGCTAACTTCCAACTGCCAGTATCTATACTTGAAGTGTGAGGCCACTCTGCTTACATTTAGTACAGGCTGGAATTTCCAGGAAAGAATACCTTCTAGGATCAGCCAATGATAAGAGTTAGTGTAGATGGAGGGAAGATGGTGACTGGCAGGAAGGCAGGGAGGGAGAGAGTGTGAAAGAACCAGGGAATGATAGAGGAGTGTGTGGTGTATGTGTGTATGAGTTAAGGACAGTTAGATTCTTCAGGTCATCTAAGGAGTTGCCAAACCGGGCAGTCTTAGACGGCGGAGCCCTGCTCCCAACGCGGACACTCCTGGGTGACCAGTGCAGGCATGGAGACCACGCCATCTTGAGAAACAGAGCTGCTTGCGACTAGGATTCTGACCTCAGCACCACCCAGTCTGGTCTCAGACGCAAACCAGGACCCTGCAGCCACTGGGGACAGAGACCTGCGACCACAGCTACGGACCCATGGACAACAAGAATCCAGACATCCAGGTGGCAGATCTCTGTGAGTAACAGAGCCCATCCCCCTCCCCACAGACTCGCGGGCAGCACCATAGTAACTGATAGACCCACCCCTCGCTCGGGCTTCAGCGCTGCTATAAGAATTAGAGCCTGGGAATGTGCGAACTTTGGGAATCTGTTACTCGCAGCACGGAGCTTTGAGCCTAGGAGCGTGCGACTCTGGGTATCTGTTCCCTGAGGCATGGGGCTACAGGAAATTGAGTCTGGGAATGCGTGATCTCTGGGAGTCTGTTCCCCACAGCCTGTGGCTGCGGGAATTTGTGCCTAGGAACTCACGAACACTGGGAAGCCTGATCCCCGCAGCACGGGGCTTGGAGCCTAGGAGCACGTGAACTCTGGGTGTCTGTTCCCAGAGGCGTGGGGCTGCAGGAATTTGACCCTGGGAACTGACAAACTCTGGGAGTCTGTTCCCTGCAGCATGGTCTCTGGGACCCCTATTCTCCAGGCAGGAGGTAGCACTGAACACCAGTGACTTGACTGTGTCTTATCACTTGCACCTGGGATCCCTGATTTCCAGTGCATTCACACTAGAGCCAGTGACTCCAATTCTTGGTGCATGTGCACACAGGGACCCTGATTTTCAATGAGGCCATGTGAAGCAACAGAGACGCCAATACTGGATTCTTGGGGAACTCTGATTCCTGGCACACGCTAGAGGGCTCTGATTTTCAACACACTCCAAGGGGATCTCCATTTCAGCTCGATGCAGGTGGGGTCCCTGATTCTAAGTGTGCACACAAGGCCACACTGAGCACTGGCAACACTGATTCTGAGCAAGCCTGGTTCCCACCAACTGACGACAACCAAACATATTAGAGTCAGAGCTCTTCAGTGACACTAGGGTGGTGAGAAGCTCCCACTGCACACAGCCCAGGCCCACACAATTCCACATTTGAAACTTCTGGAGACAGTCAGAATGGGGAGACGACACAATACCCAGAAGAAAGAAAATGAGGAGTCGCCAAGAAAGGAAATTAGTGATTTGAAGCATACAATATGACAGAAAAAGAATTCAGAGTAATTCATTCACCGATGGATGAGAAAATCAACAACTTATGCAAGAATCAGGAAGAAATGAAAAGTGATATAGCTACAATAAAAAACACCATGGAAGGTTTCAACAGTAGACTAGAAGAAACAGAGGAGCAAATTAGTGAGTTAGAAGATAAGGTAGAGAAACAAGCTCAATCTGAACAACAATAGGAGGAAAAAAAATGAAAAGGAGGAGAGCCTAAGGGAGCTTTGGGACAACATGAAATGAAGCAACATATGCATAATAAGGCTGCAAGAAGGACAAGAAGAGCAGCAAGGATAAGAACATCTATTTGAAGAAATAATGACAGAAAACTTCACAGATATGGGGAAGAAAAAAGTTACACAAGTACAGAGAGTTCCAAGCAAGATGAACCCCAAAAGACCCACACAAAGACATACCATAATAACGTTGGCAAATGTACAAGACAAAGAGAGAATCTTAAAGGCTGAAAGAAAGAGACAGAGAGTTACATATAAAGGATATCCCATCAGATTATCAAATGATTTCTCAACAGAAACACATCAAGGTAGAAGGGAATGGAAGGAGGTATACAAAGTGTTACAAACCAAAGGACTGAATCCAAGAATACTCTATTCAGCAAGACTATCAATCAAAATTGAAGGGGAAATCAACATCTTCACTGACAAAAAAAAGCTAAATGAGTTTATCACTACCAAGCCAGCAATGCAAGAAATGCTAAAGGGAATGCTGTAAAAAGAAGAAATAAAAAGGTAAGAAAGAACACAGGCACAAAAATAGAAATGACTTCAAACAAGTACCTTTCAATAATAACTTTAAATGTAAACAGACTAAATGCTCCAATCAAAAGACATTGAGTGGCTGAATGGATAAAAAGACATGACCCATATATATGTTGTCTACAAGAGACCCACCTCAGGACAAGAGATTCACACAGACTGAAAGTGAAGGGATGGAAAAATATCTTTCAGGCAAATGGAAAGGAAAAAAAAGCTGGGATAACAATACTTATATCTGACAAAATAGACCTCAAAGTGAAGGCCATAACAAGAGATAAGGAAGGCCACTTCATAATACTAAAAGGATAGATACAATAAGAGAATATAACCCTGATAAACATATATGCACTCAATGCAGGAGCACTCAAATACATAAAAAAAAAAACTCCTGTAAGATATCAAGGGAGAGATTGACAACAATACAATCATAGCAGGAGACTTAAACACACCACTGACATCACTGGATAAATTCTCTAGACAAAAAATCAGCAAAGAAACAGCAATCCTAAATGACTCACTAGATCAGATGGACTTAATTGACAACTTCAGAACATTTCACCCCAAAGCCACGGAATATACATTCTTCTCAAGTGCACATGGAACATTTTCAAAAATAGACCACATATTGGGTCACAAGCAAATTCAAGAAGATTGAAATCATGCCAAGCATCTTCTCAGATCACAATGGCATAATATTAGAAATAAACTACAACAAAAACAATCCAAAAAACTCAAACACTTGGAAGCTGAATAGCATGCTACTAAATAATGGTTGGGTTACCAATGAGATCAAAGAAGAAATTAAAAACACTCTGGAAACTAATGACAATAAAAGCACAACAATCCAAAATCTATGGGACACAATGAAAGCAGTCCTGAGAGGGAAGTTTATAGCTCTACAGGCCTACCTCAAAAAAACAAGAAAAAATGATAGTAAATCATCTAACTCTACAACTCAAAGAATTAGAAAGAGAGAAAAAAGAAAAGCCCAGAGTAAGCAGAAGGAAGGAGATAATAAAGATCAGAGCAGAAATAAATGACAGAGACCAAAAAAACAATACAAAAGATCAATGAAGCCAAGAGTTGCTTCTTTGAAAAGATAAACAAGATGATGAACTGCTAGCAAGGCTCACCAAAAAGCAAAGAGAGAGGACACAAATAAACAAAATCAGAAATGAAAGAGGAGAAATAACAACAGACTCCACAGAAATTCAAAGAATTGTTAAAAAAATACTATGAACAACTCTACTCCAACAAACTAGACAACCTGGAGGAAATTGACATATTCCTAGAAAAATATAATCTTCCAAACTCAATCAGGAAGATTCTAAAAATCTCAATAAGCCAATAACTGTGGAAGAAATTGAAGCAGTCATCAAAAAGCTCCCAGCAAACAAAAGCCCAGGGCCAGACGGCTTCACAGGGGAGTTTTACTAAAGATTCAAGGAAGAACTAAAATCTATCCTCCTCAGACTATTCCAAAAAATTCAAGAGGAAGGAACACTTCCCAGCTCATTATATGAAGCCAGCATCACGCTAATACCAAAACCAGATAAAGACAACAGAATGAAAGAAAATTATAGGCCAATATTCCTCATGAACATAGATGCCAAAATCCTCAACAAAATCCTAGCAAGTCGGATCCAGCAGTACATCAGAAAGATCATACACCATGACAAAGTAGGATTTATCCCAGGGATGCAAAGATGGTATAATATCCACAAATCAATAAACATGATACATCACATAAACAAATTGAGAGATAAAAATCACATAGTCATATCAATTGATGCAGAAAAAGCATTTGACAAAATCCAACACCCTTTCTTGATAAAAACTCTCAGCAAGGTGGAAATAGAAGGATCATTCCTCAACATAATAAAAGCCATATATGACAAACCTACAGCCAACATCATACTCAATGGTACTAAATTAAAATCATTTCCCCTAAGAAAATGAATAAGACAGGGATGCCCCCTTTCACCACTCCTGTTCAACATAGTACTGGATATACTAGCCATTGCAATCAGACAAGAAGAAGAAATAAAAGGCATCCAAATTGGAAAAGAAGAAGTAAAACTGTCCTTATTTGCAGATGATATGATACTGTACATAGAAAACCTTAATAATAAAAAAATTATTAGACTTAATAAATGAATTCAGCAATGTTGCAGGATACAAAATTAATGCCGGTAAATCTATGGCATTTCTTTACACTAATAGTGAACTTACAGAAAGAGAGACTAAAAAACAATCCCATTTAACATCGCACCAAAAAAATTAAGATACCTAGGAATAACTTAACTAAGGAGGTAAAAGACTTATACGCAAAAAACTACAGGACACTGAAAAAAGAGATAGAGGAAGACATAAACAGATGGAAGAACATACCATGTTCATGGATTGGTAGGATCAATATCATCAAAATGTCCATACTTCCCAAAGCAAATCTATAGATGCAATGCAATCCCCATTAAAATACCAACAGCATATTTCACAGATCTAGAACGAACTTTCCAAAAATTCATCTAGAATAAAAAAAAAGACCTCGAATAGCTGCATCAATCCTGAGAAAGAAGAACAAAGTAGGTGGGATCTCAATACCAGATATTAAGCTGTATTACAAAGCCACTGTTCTTAAAACAGTTTGGTACTGGCACAAGAACAGACATATAGATCAATGGAACAGAATAGAGAACCCAGAAATTGACCCAAACCACTATGCCCAATTAATATTTCATAAAGGGGGTAAAAGCATACAATGGAGTCAAGACAGTCTCTTTAATAAATGGTGTTGGGAAAATTTGACAGATACGTGCAAAAAGATGAAACTAGACCACCAACTCACACCATAAACAAAAATAAACTCAAAATGGATAAAGGACTTAAACATAAGATGAGAAACCATAAAAATACTAGACGAATACACAGGCAGCAAAATTGCAAACATGTGCTGAAGGAATTTCTTCACTGCTACTGCTCCTAGGGCAATGGAAGCTAAAGACAAAATAAACAAATGGGACTACATCAAAATAAAAAGCTTTTGCACAAAGGAAACCATCAACAAAACAACAAAAAGCCCACTGCATGGGAGAACATATTTGCCAATGATATCACTGATAAGGGTTTAATATCCAACATTTACAACTTAACAAAAGGAAGATAAACAACCCAATGAAAAAATGAGCAACAGGGGGAAACCAAGATGGCGGTATAGGTGAACACCGGAATTGTGTCTGTGCACAACTATTTTAAAACAACAACAAAAAGAAAAAACAGACACCACCCAGACCCACAGGAAGGCTGGCTGAGTGGAAATTCTACAACTAGAAAGAGATTGAGACTCAAAGGAGATGCAGAAATAAAGTGCAGAAGTACAGAGGCGTGCACGAAGGTGCTGGCGAAAAGGGCTCGTGGAAAGGGATCGCAGAAACGGCTGGAAGCATTTTGTACCAGAAGGAAGCACAAGCTCCCAACGGCTCTGAACTCCAGTTCCAGGTGAGTTTCTGGGGACTCAGAATCATACGGGGAGGAGCTGGACTGTCTAGCACTGTCTGGTGCCAGGAGAAACTCCAGAGCCGCTTGAGACCCGGTGCCTCTTAGGGCAGGGCTGAGAATCTGCCATAGCTGGTTGCTCCACCCTTTAGACTCCCTCAGGCCCCGCTCAACCCAAGCTGTGCACAGAGGCTTTTGCATATAAAAGGCTGGGAAGCCTCAGGCAGAAGCTAAAAATAGCACCTCCTTGGAGATACAAGTGCCAGTGTACCCAAACAAGTCTTGCCCCATAAGGGTGTCTCCAGCACAGAAGTTCTCCCACTGTAGACACAGCTGATTTGCATAACCAAGTGGCTTGGAGGTCAATTCCTCTCAGTGATCACCTAACACAGAAAGCCACTCTATCAACCCAGGGAAGCAGCCAAAATGCAGAGACAAAGAAACAATCACAAATGACAGAAATGGAGGAGAGCAAAAGACTGGATATAGAGTTCAAAACCACGGTTTTACGGTTTTTCAAGAATTTTCTAGAAACCACTGATAAATTTAGTGAAACCCTCAATAAATCTAATGAGACCCTCGAGAATATGAAAAAGGACCAACTAGAAATTAAGCATACACTGACTGAAATAAAGAATATTATACAGAGTTCCAACATCAGATTAGTGGAATGCAAGAATCAAGTCAAAGAATTGAAATACGAAGAAACAAAAAATACCCAAATGGATAAGCAAAAAGAAAAAAGAATCCAAAAATATGAAGACAGTGTAAGGAGCCTCTGGAACAATTTCTAGCGTACCAACATCAGAATTATAGGGGTGCCAGAAGAAGAGAGAGAGCAAGATATTTAAAACCTATTTGAAGAAATAATGACAGAAAACTTCCCCTACCTGGTGAAAGAAATAGACTTACAAGTCTAGGAAGCGCAGAGAATCCCAAACAAAAGGAATCCAAAGAGGACTACACCAAGACACATCATAATTAAAATGCCAAGAGCAAAAGACAAGGAGAGAATTTTAAAAGCAGCAAGAGAAAAGCAGTCAGTTACCTACAACAGAAACTTTGCAGGCCAGAAGGGAGTGGCAAGAAATATTCAAAATGATGAATAGCAAGAACCTACAGCCAAGATTATTTTACCCAGCAAACCTATCATTCAGAATTGAAGGTCAGATAAAGAGCTTCACAGAAAAAAAAAAAGCTAAAGGAGTTCATCACCACCCAACCAGTATTATATGAAATACTGAAAGGTATCCTTTGAGAAGAGGAAGAAGAAAAAGTAAAGATAAAAATTATGAACAACAAATACATATCTATCAACAAGTGAATCTAAAAATCAAGTGAATAAAAAAATCTGATGAACAGAATAAACTGGTGAATAGAATAGAATCAGAGGCATAGAAAGGGATTGGACTGACAATTTTCAGGGGGAAAGGGTGTTGGGGGTGCGGAAAGAGACTGGACAATAATCATACACCTATGGATGAGAACAGCGTGGGGGGAGGTAAATACAGAGGGTGGGGTGGGAACTGTGAGGAGGGAAGCTATGGGGGGGGGAGAGGAACAACTGTAATAATCTGAACAATAAAGATTTTTAAAAAATGGGCAACGGACCTAAATAGACACTTTTCAAGAGAAGACATACAGAAGGCCGAATTGGGTGGTGGGGGGAGGGTTGGGGGTTATTGGGAGATGAGGACACATTTGTGATACCTTGACCAATAAAGAAAAAAAAAAAGAGTTAGTGTATAAATACCCCAGCTCCCTTCACTCTTTGTTTAAATAACATGAAGCATGGGTTTTATACCAATTCCCAGAGTCGTCCTATTGTCATATGTTCTAGTTGCCCACAATGGAAGCTGGCTTAATAATGCACCTTTGTTTGGCTGCCTTCTCTTCCTTTTCACATTTCCCTACTCTCTTACCAGCATTATATGTATTTCCCAAATAAACTACCACTTGCTCTTATATCTTTCTTTAAGATTCTGCTTCTGGGAAAACCCAAGCAAAAACAGGTTTGATTAAATGGAAGCAAATATTTGGTCTCATACTGATATCTGACTGTGCTGTTTCAAAGTGGGGGGGGTCAGTCATTAGGATGGGGTTAATCTCTTGTGGTTCATTCTATTAACCCAACTCCTAGTTTACTGATGGAGGGCTCACTTTCCCTGCAATCACTGGTCCTGGAATAACCCCACCTGCCATGTGGGGAGGGATGTGTGCGTCAGCCAAGACATACACGGCTGCTGCTGAAGTGGAAAATAGTGTAATATCATCAATCAATGCCTCACACATGCTCTCAGCCAAAGGGCAATTAGTGTTACTCAGGATAAAAACTAATATAAGGCTGCGGATGAATGGGTTATTGAAGAGACTATCAAATCAGCCTGGCTGTAAGAAGTGACCAGAGGCAGTGGGAGTGCTCCTTGTCTGTGCCCAGCAACAGCTAGTGTAGGGCAGTCTTAGGCTTGGAAGGGGTCATTCCACAGTTGGGAAGATGAGTCACTTTTACTACTTCCTGTCTTCTGGGTTATCTCCCCAACAGAATCAGGAAATAGGGTACATCTATTCATATGGTTGTGGCCATGTTCTCTTTTAAAAGCAAGAAAATCCAGTCCTTTCAATGTAGTCATAATATTTTTTGCAAGCTTTTCCCTTTTATGTCTGTCTGCCTTTGACTCTCTCACATTCTTCCTCTCGTGGGCTGCTTCTCCCCAAAACCCTACCGCCCTATCTCTGCTTCAGTCTCTCATATCTTCCTCACCTCCCATGCCTATCTCTCTACCTTGTTTTTCTATCTGCTTCTCTCCTAGATTCATATTCTCTCTCTCCCCCCTCTCTCCTTCTCCCTTTCCCTCTCCCTCCCTCTGTTTAAAAGCCTGACTCTGAAGCTCCCCATTTGGATAGATTGCCTATTTCCCTGTCTTTGTCAAAGCTCCGGTGTACATGCTAAACATTACCCAGGCAATGGGGGTAGCTCAAAGTTCAGCCATCTTTTTGAAATAGGTGCCTAGAGAGGCAGGAGAAAAAATAGCAAAGGGTGAAGGCAGCTGTTAAGAGCTGCTGTTCACTGCCATCTGGTGCTGTGGTTTATTGGCTGTGGTTCATAAGTGGGCCTGTGTGGACACAGCAGACATAGTCAGCCATCACACCAGAAGGGAACCAAGAAGAACACAGGATGGATCTCTGATATCACATAAGACTGAGACTCAGAAACTCTAAATAACTCCATTTTGTATCATCATCTCAAAAAGAGAAGTACTAAAAACCTGCTGAAAAGCAGCAAGAAGACAAAAAGAGGATTCCATCTTAAAGTCTCCAAATAATCTCGCAAACTAAAATTCCAAAGAAAGTGAATAAATTGTGTGCTAAGAAAGACAATTGACAAAAATAATCAAAACAGGAGCTCACTCAAGATGAAATTGAGGTAATAGAATAGCTTAAAAAAGACTTGGTCATAAGTATGCCTAAGATAATATGTTAAAAATACATTTTCACATCGTGAACAGGAAATTATCAAACAAAGCAGGCTTAATAAGAGTAGGTAGATGTAAAACGAACCGAATAGAAAACTTAGAATGAGAAATATAGTTACTGCAATTAAAGATAAGATAGGATCCTCCATAGATAGCATAAAATGAAATCTAGATACATTTGAACAGAGAATTTGTGATTAGAAAAGTCTTGAATAATTTATCCAGAATACAGCACATAGATACTGATACCAACTATAAAAGAACAGTTGTCATGGAGAAAGATTGAGAAATACATAGACATAATGCAAGTTCCATGAGAAAAAAAGAGGGTGAAGCTGAGGAAGCAATATTTAAGGAAATGTTGATAAAAACTTCCATAACTGAAGAAAGACTTGAGTCTTTAGAACAAAGTTCACTTAGGGTAGGATAAATAAAAGTATACCCACCTTAAGACACATTGTTGTTGGGGTAAATAACAGCAAGAATAATCAACTTTAATGTAACAATTAGAAAAAGAGAACACTTCTCATTAGCAGCAGCAGTTGCAAGCTTACAATGGGGTAATATATTCCAGCTCAAAATGTATGTGCATAAATTCTCATTCAAGAGTGAGGGGAAAATAAAAATATTTTCAGATTTACAGAGGCTGAATTTATGACTCACAGACCCTTGCTGAATGAAATATTAAAATATATACTTTGACAAGAAGAGACATGAGTCCTAACCGGTTTGGCTCAGTGGATAGAGTGTCGGCCTGCGGACTGAAAGGTCCCAGGTTCAATTCCGGTCAAGGGCATGTACCTTGGTTGCTGGCACATCCCCAGTAGGAGGTGTGCAGGAGGCAGCTGATGGTTGTTTCTCTCTCATAGATGTTTCTAGCTTTCTATCTCTATCGCTTCCTCTCTGTAAAAAATCAAATATATATATATATGCCATGAACACAGAGGGATTGTTTAAGATATGTAAAATAACAATGAACAAAAAAAATTGATAAAATATGTCAGTAAATCCAATTAATGACTGAAAAATGTAATCATTTTTTATAAACAAGAGTAAAACTAAATCTCAAAACAACCGTAAAATAATGGGGACTGTTCAATGCATAAAGCATGTAAAAATCTTTACCTGAGGAAGGATAATAAGTAAAATTGAATAACTTTGGCTTAGAAAATGTTATACTTAAATTT
>PVJC01015099.1:0-35524 GCA_004026665.1 Murina feae
TCGGATAAAGACCTTCACAGACAAGAAAAAGCTAAAAGAGTTCATCACCACCCAACCAGTATTATATGAAATGCTGAAAGGTATCCTTTGAGAATAGAATGGAATCAGAGGCAGAGAAAGGGAGTGGACTGACAATTTTTGGGGGTTAAGGGTGTTGGGGATGCATGAAGAGACTGGACAATAATTGTACACCTATGGAAGAGGACAATGGGGGGGGCAAGGTCAGAGGTTGGGGTGGGAATTGGGAGGAGGGGAGCTATGGGGGAAAAAAGAGGAACAACTGTAATAATCTGAACAATAAAAATAAATTTAAAAAAAAAAAAAAAAAAAGGAGGAGGATGGATATACTAAAGATTAGAGCAGACTTCAATTAATTTGGAAGCAGAGAAGCAATTGAGAGAAAATCAAATAAACTAAAATCTTCTTTGAGAATATTCTAGCCAAACTGACCAATGAAAAAGAAAGAAGACACAAATGACCAATATCAGGGATGACAGAAAGGCTATCACACCTGACTCCACAGCCATTAAAAAGACAATAGAGGAATACAACTCTATATCCATAAACGTGATAGTTTTGATGAAATGGACCAATTCCTTATAAAAAGAATAGTGTTCCCGAGAGTCCACATCCTTCCTTGGGATCCTGTCCATAAGAGCAGGACCCCTCAAGGGCTGGGAATGAGCAAGCCACCCAAGGAACAGAACTCATCAGCAGCTCACCTTCCCTGAATAGTGGCTCTAGGTCCCTGATGTGATGCTGGATGTGTAGTCATTCAGCTTATTTTCCACAGCATCCTTCTGAGGTAGATACTACTGTTATTCCCATTTTACAGATGAGGTCATTAAGGTGGAGACTTTAGCATCTTGCTGAAGATCACCCAGCAAGTGATGGGGCTAGAAGCACACCCAAGTCTAGGGCATCCAATGGTCCTAATTTGCCTAGCACTGGCCCAATTTAAAAACCTAAGGTCCCATGTCCCAGAATGCCCAATGTTCAAGGTTGCTCAACCTATGTCCCACCTCTCAAATGCCAGCACATTTTTTCTAACGTTATTACAAACGAAATGAATCAATTGATTTTTAAATCAAATCCAAGTCCAACATTAAAAAAAAATTGTTTTTGATGTCTTATCTTCCTCACCTGCACAGAAGGCAGAGCCGTCATAGATGTTGGAGGTCTCCCTAAAGGGACTGTCTGTGCCACTCACATCATGGTGGTCTCGGCTCAGGACCACTGGGGCCTGCAGTGTGCAAAGATATGAAATGTCAGCCAACAGCGTCCACCACGGCCGCCCAGTAGAGGGCCCAGTTGGATCAGTTCATACCAGAAGCCCTTCAGATACCGCCCCCTGGAAAACAGACCTTTAGCAAGAGGAATCACAGATGTTTTTGATGTCCTTGGGTAAGTACTAATAGATTCTGCTTATTTTGACACTTATTATGTGCCCAGAAGCCCCCATATAATATGTCACTGAGTCTGCACAATAACCCTATCCAGGTAGGCACAACTGTTATCATGCCCATTTTGTAGAAAGGAAAACTGAGGGCCAGAGAGGATAAGAAAGGTTCCCAACATCACAGAGGTGAGTGGGCAGGCTGGGACTTAACTCCACATACAGTATACCAGGGTCTGAGCTCTCTTCGGGCAGCCTGGCCCCTGAGCGTGTGGCACCCTGGAAGTCGGCTTTCCCAGCCCTCTCCAGCAGGCATAGAGCTCACAGGCTCCCCATGCAGGAGGAGGTAGTCTGCCAAGAGGGTAACTCCCCACTGCTCTGAATTAAGAGGCCCTCCTCTCCTTCCCTTGAACAGGCTGTGTCCTTCCATCTCTCCACCTTTGTCCTGGAATCACCTGCCCACAGGTATTCTGGCTTCTTCTTGATACTCAGGCCTCAGTTCTATGCCGGCAACTCAGAAGGCCTGTCTTGACTACCACATCTAAAGACACCGCTCATCCCCACCCCATCACCCCCACCTTGTCACCTCAACTCATTTTCTTCACCCTGTTCGTCACCATCTAAAATTCTCCTGGAATTTATACTTTTAGTTGCACATTGTTAGTTTCTCTTCACTAGTAAGTAGATCAAGGTGAGGACCTTTTATCATGTTCTTTGCCACATCGCCCCCCAGTGCTTAGAATAAGCCTGGCACAGAGGAAGCTGTCAATCAATTAACAGGGGGGGGGGAGGGAGGGAGGAGGGGAAGGAAGGAAGGAAGGAAGGAAGGAAGGAAGGAAGGAAGGAAGGAAGGAAGGAAGGAAGGAAGACCCAGGTCTCAGTGCTGACCTCTGACCCCAGCTGGGTGTGAGTGTGCCTGAGGGATGTTTGGTGAGCTATGCCAGCCTTCCTCGTGAGCACCCTGGGCTTCCAGGAAGCGTGCAACAGTAGTGTGCTCTGGTGGTGCTTCCTGAGAAAGGCCAAGGCTGCTGCCTTTGCGGCCAGCGCCCCCCAGAACCACCCACAGGGACAGCCTTCACTTTCTTCTATTGCAATCCTCTTCATGTCCGATCATTGATATTCCCGGTGCTTCTAAGCAGGGAACTGTCACGTGAGCCTACAGAGGAGCCAGAGGGGCCTCTGAACAGTGTGCCCAGGGCTCCAGGTCCTCCAAGGCGAGTCTGGCTGATTCAGAGGGAAATAGGAAGTTGGTCATGGTTTGAAAAAGGTAAGTCAACAAAGGTATATCAAATACTCATGTGGGAGCCAACTCATTTCATCCTTATCCCATGCTTTGAGGTTAATATGATTCTCCTTTAACAGGAGGGAAACTGAGGCTCAGGGAGGGCACTTGACTTGCCCACAGTCACACAGGGACAAGTGTCAGAGCCTGGGTATGAGGACAGATCATCACTCCCTGCCCCCAGCTATCTGACCCTCAACTGACACATACACAGAACACGGGGGCAGTGCTGGCACTGACAGGAAAGGGCCAAAGGGAGACCCTCCCCCACCCCAGCAGCACAGGAAACGTCACCTTGATCTTCCCATGGGCGATGGCTTGGTTAAAGGCCACAGCTATGGCCACGCGGCCTTTTTGGTCTGAGTACAGGATCCTTGCCTGGGAGCCCACCACCTGCAGAGAGAAAGGTGAAAGGAGGCCCCTCAGTGACCTGAACTCACAAGTCAGCTCCTCAGAGATACCTGTCTGATCCATCATTATTGAGCAGTACCCACCAGCATCACATTCATTTTCATTTTCACACTCACCTGAGCATAATCACAGATGCAGAAATGAGGCCCAGGCAACCCCGGCCCTGTCAGTGCCCCACCTATCAGGGCCCCATGAGTTGCCACAGAGAGCCCGCCCCAAGCACACCACCACAGCCAGGTGAGCTCCTCTGTACAGAAGAGACAGGAGGCTCAGAGAGGCAGAGCCACTCGCCCGGTCACACAGCTGAGAAACCAGGGGACCTGCCTCTCAGGACCCAGCGGCCACCTCTCAAGAGAACTATTTGAGTAACTGGGTGAAGAGCAACTAGACCAGCCCTGGTCACTGTCCCAGGCCACCTTTTGAAAGGTCCCTGGCTTCTCTGTCCAGCAGCCTCCTCGGTGAGGTAGCATCTGGCTCTAGTGGGTCTGCTACCTAAGCAGTCTCACGGGTATGTTGGCACCCTCTCAGCTCGCTCATCTACTGGTCAGGTGGGCATTCCCATGGCCCACCCCTGCTCCCCACCAGGCCAAGCCCTCACCAGCCGGTGCTTGGCAGCCTCCCGAATCCAGCGAATGTTGTCCATATATTGCAGCTTCACAGCTGGGTTCACTGCAAGGAGAGGAGGGGAGGCATGTCACAGGCATTGGGAGCCCCAGACCCTCCTTGTCATTGCAGGCTGTTTGACACAGGCACTTATTCTTCACCCAGCACTGGAACCCCAACGATGGGTCAGGGGGACTCCCCCCATAGCACCACACTAAGCCATCTGATTCTCAGAACCAGCAGTAAGGAGTCCTGTGAATTAATGCACAGAAGTGTGCAGCCCACTGTCTGATATGTTCATTCCTTCAACGAACATCTATTGAGTGTCAGGCCAGGCACTGGGAACCAAGACTGCTGTGGACTGTGAGAAAATAAGAGTGTGATGAGGTTGTCACAAGGTGGGTAAGTCAGGAGGAGACAGTCGAGCAACATCCTAAATGCTAAGGAGGAACCAGCGACATAGAGATCTGAGGAAACAGCATTCTAAGCAGAGGAAATAGCAAGTGCAAAGGCCCTGAGGTGAGAGGAAGCTTGCTTATTCAAGTAAGACAGGCCAGTGGCTAAGTCTGAAGGGCGTGCTGAGGGGGGCGGCAGCCAGGGAGCCCAGGAGCTGCTCCTCCCAGTTCCTGAGAGCAGACTGCTAAATCTGCAGGAATTCTGTGAGCCAGTGGAAACACAGACATCATTAAATTTCAATGAAATGAACTTACACTTTTAAAAAATGTATTAAAAATTAAGATAATGGCCCAGCCTGCATAGTTCAGTGGCTGAACTTCAACCTATGAACCAGGAGGTCACGACTCATGCCCGGGTTGCAGGCTTAATCCCTAGTCGGGGATGTGCAGGAGGCAGCTGATCAATGATTCTCTCTCATCATTCATGTTTCCATCTCTCTCTCCCTCTCGATTCCTCTCTGAAATCAATACAAAAAAATCTTTTTGTTTAAAAATTAAGATAATGTTCATAAGTCATCATTTCTTAATTTACTACCTTTTAGGAGGGTGTATGTTCTCAAGGTTACCTGCCTGGTGGAAATACTCCCCCACTTAAAATAAGCCACCTGAGAGTATTTAGACCTTGGCCATCAGCAGATGCAACAGCGCAGAGCTTCCTCCTGAGGAGCTAGTTGTTGAACACCCACCCATGAGGAGGCCTCTGACAAGATTCCCGAGAGAAGGCCCCTCACTTCCTCTTCCTACCTCAGCAGGCCTCCCTCTGTCTAGCTCCTCCCACATAGGTAGCCCCACCCACCCTCAGCTGGGTTCTCCAGCCCTGGATCCTTGTAACCCAGAGTCCCTCCACCCCCTTGAACTCAGAGGTGGACAGCAGGGTGAAAATGGTCCCTGGAGATTTCAAACCAGCAACAAAGGCTGAACCGAACCCCCGAAGGAAACCACTGGAGAGAAGGCCACCCCTGGACCTTAGAAAAGCTGCAGGGAAATGAGGGCAGGAGCTCTGACAGCTGAGTATGTTTGACAACATAACTGCCTTCTCTTCTCCGGGTGACAAACAGCAGGTCAAATCAGCTACACAAGAAGGGACTGTGGTTAAACAACCTCCCCATCCATGTGAAAACGGAGAACCAAGGCTCAGGATCAGAAAAACCACAGATCCCCCCGAGGCCCTGCCATGAAATAAGCAGGGGCTGGTGGAGGTGGAAGGCCAAAGGCTCAGAGGGGCACAGAGGCAGCTACAAGGAATCAGAAGCACTGCTGACAGGCACTGACTGGAAGCCTTGTGCCCCTCTGCCCACAAGGGCCCGACAGGGAATGAGGAGAGGGGGTTGGGGGTGGCTGCCCTACACTGCCAGGTGGACCCTCTGGCATCTCCAACCTGACAGCCTTACCTCCGCCAGCAATGACCTTCTCCAGCACAGACGTGGCCAGCTGATCGGTGACCGCCAGGTCCTGAGGGTCCCCGGATGTGCACACCCAGCGGAAAGGCCCGAAGCCCTGGGAGAATATATCCCTGCAAGGACAAAACGCCTGATCACTCACCTTCCCAAACTGGCTGCACCCACTGGCTGGGCCAGATCGCCATGGTCCAAGGAGGGGAGGCTGGCATGTGTTCCAGAACTAAGAGGGGGTGAAGGCCATGTGTGAGTTGGGGTGTGTGTTGGGGGGCATTGTGCATGGGCATGTGTAATAAAGTTGGGGAGGGGCTCCAATGTCCAGAATTTTTGCTGGAAGCCCCTAAGTTGCTAGTTGGACAGGAAGTTTCAGAGGCCCTGCCTCCTCCAGCCCCCTCTAGCCTTTCCGTCCCTTTTCCCCTCATCCCCCTCCCTCTTCTCTTTCCCTTTAGCCCCTCCTCCTCATTCCTTTTCTCTCCGCCTCAGTTCCTCTCCTTCCTCCTCCACCTTCTTCCCCTTCAGCCACTCCCCTCAGCACCCTCTTTCCTCCTCTACCTGAATTCCCCCAGTACCTCCTCCCTCTCCCTTCACCCCCTACCTGAGTCACTCTTTTCTTTTCCTCCCCACTACTTCTTCCTCCTCCACCCTCCCCTGCCCCTCAGCCCCCCTTCATCCCCTCAGTGCTCACCCTCCCTCTAGCTCTATCTCCCCCTCACAGCTGCATCACCTCCTGCTGCAGGAGCAGGGAGCTGGGATACAGACAAGCAGGAATTCCTGATTGCTATTACAGACAACCTGACAACCCATCAGGGACGACTAAATAGTTAGGAGAAACAGTAAATGTGGGGACTTGGCCAAATTGGTCTGAGGTGATCTGACCTTGCTGTGTGAACTCCAGGCAGAGGGAGGCAGCAGCCTAGCCCTGGGTTCCCACACTCCACAGCCCCTCGTGGGCTACCCCACTGCTTCCCTCCCCAGAGAGGCCCCGATGCCCCCTGCACTGTGGCCAATCTGGCTCTGCCCCACCCACAGTGAACCTGAGGAGAGGTCTGCCTCCTTGCCTGCCTCCCTCCCTGTCCCGTTGTGCCATATTGAAGGCCAAGAATCTTCCAAAGCATCCTGAGCCCTTCCTTCTCCTGCCCCTGTGTTGCCCCTGGCCCTGGCCTTCAAGCCCACCCTCAGCCAAACCCACTCTCCCGCTGGGTACCTCCCGCTCCTCCCTACTTGTCCTGGGCCACTGGCCTCTCCAGACCTGCCCTGCACAGCCAGATAGACACAGTGGCTCACAGGACGGCTGGCCTCAGCCTCCATGGAGCAACAAGCCATCAGCCGCCCTCTTGGGCCCACGGCCATGGCCATGGGACGGGCAGCATTTAGGGTCCTGGGTACTGGAGGTTGGAGGCTCCAGGCCCCTGCAGCCTCCTTGTCCTCTCACTGAGGCCCTGTTCAAGGCCTCTCATGGTTCCAGTTTCTCCACCTGCATTTTGTGATGGAACCCCATGACGTGGTGTGATGGCCACTTAGGGCCACAGTAGTGATCAGAGAAGGGGCTTTTCTGATCTGAGCGTCCATGATCCAGACCCTGAAGGGGCCTCATCACTTACCCCATAATATGCTGGACGTAGGACGGGTAGCGGAACTCGGTCCTTTCGGCGCCTTTTTTCTCCACGTCAGCTCCTGTGGACAGAGCATTCGCACAGTCCCCTGGAGGAGCCGAGGGCTGGCAGGCCCACCCCATGGTGAGGACATGAGCCACCATCAGATGACAGTTTACACAGAGCCCCGGAAAAGACTGCTCTATCCTGACAGTGCAGCATTGCCAGGCCTCTCAGCCAAGAAAGAGACAGCAAGTGCCGCCCTGGCTGGAGCCCAAGGACTCGCGGTGTGGGGCAGGGCAGCATGGACACATGCCAGTGTCAGCCTCACGGGTGTCCAGACAGGTACCCAGAGCCTACAGACTCTAGGGTGCGGGGGAGAGCTCATGCCAGAGATGGGCCGGGAGGGAGACTTTCCACTAATATTTTTTGTACCTTCTGAACTTTACAATCTATGAATGTAAGAAGTTCCTTTATGAAAAAAATAAAGCTGCAAAAAATATATATATATATATACACACACACACACACACACACATACATATATACACACCAGAGGCCCAGTGCACAAAAATTTGTGCACTCGGGGGGTCCCTCAGCCCGGCCTGTGCCCTCTTGCAGTCTGGGACCCTTCAGGGGATGTCCACCTGCTGGCTTAGGCCCACTCCCTGGGAGATCGGGTCTAAGCTGGCAGTCAGACATCCCTCTGGCAGCCCAGGAGCCCTCAGGGGATGTCCACTTGCCAGTGCGGAGCAGGCCTAAGCTGCAGTCTGACATCCTTAGCACTGCTGATGAGGCAGGAGAGGCTCAGCCTGGCTTGTGGCTAAGCAGAGCTCCACCTATGGGAGCACACTGACCACTAGAGGGCAGCTTCTGCATTGAGCGTCTGCCCCCTGGTGGTCAGTGTGTGTCTTAGGACCAGTCATTCCCAGTGGTTCTGCTGTTAGGGTCAATTTGTATATTACCCTTTTATTATATAGGATAGAGGCTTGGGTGCATGGGTGGGGGCCAGCTGGTTTGCCCTGAAGTGTGTCCTGGATCAGGGTGGGGTTCCCACTGGGGTGCCTGGCCAGCCTGGGTGAAGGGCTGAGGGCCATTTTCAGACTGGCCACATCCCCTTCAGAGTGGGGGTCCCCGCTGGAGTGCCTGGCCAGCCTGGGTGAGGGGCTGATGGCTGTTTGCAGGCTGGCCACAGCCCCTTCAGGGTGGGGGTCTCCACAGGAGTGCCTGGCCAGTCTGAGTGAGAGGCTGAGAGCTGTTTTCAGGCTGGCCACACTCCCTTCAGGGTGGGGGTCCTGCTGGGGTGCCTGGGTGAGGGGCTGATGGCTGTTTGCAGGCTGGCCACTGCCTCCAGCGACTCAACCTCTTAGCAAGGCTGGCTGAAAGCAGGTATCTGGGATTTATTTATCTTCTATAATTAAAATTTCGTTGCTTTGAGTGGAGGCCACAGCCAGCCAGGGCAGGCAGTAAGCTTGGCTTCCTCCAATGCCAGGGCAACCAAGCCTCCTGCTTGCTCCAGCTCTGTGGCTGCTGGCTGCCATCTTGCTTGGGTTAATTTGCATATAGTCTCTCTGATTGGCTGGTGGGCGTGGTTTGGGGTGTAGTGGAGTGGCACCAATTTGTATGTTTCTCTTTTATTAGTGTTGATATTGTTATGGAGTTCATACTGGAGCATTGTACCCACTCTCTTTATGGTGTTTTATATTTTTCAGGAAAATGGAGAAACTGAGGCCAGAGAGGTCAAGCTGGCAGGACCAACTTCCAGAAGGCCGGGCAGGGCACAGTAAAACCTGCATGCCATGACCCCTGCCTCTCCCAGGCACCTGCCAGGCCACCCTTGGCTGGAAGGAAGGGAGTGTGCCCACTGCAGTCCAGGAGGATGGGCCTCCCCCCCATACCAAGCCTCCCTTCTCTCACCTGCTCTCTGGGCCTCCAAGAGGAAGGCGTTGCCATAGTCCCAAAAGAAGAAGTTCTCCTTGGCCAGCCTGTTGATGGCTGAGACCTGCCTCCTCAGGCTGCAACAAGCCAGCAGTCAGCTGTCAGTTCTGCCCACCTTGCCCCATCACTGTCACCCCCCAGCCTCATCCCATGGTGCTGAGCCAGCTCTGCTGACTTCCACCCAATCTGAAAGAGGAGGAGACAGCGGCTCAGAGAGGTTAAGGGTCTCATCCAAAGCCACACAGCTGACCACTGGGAGAACCAAGCAGAGGCAACAGCTACTCAGTCCAAAAGCTCCTTCCAGAGTACAGCCTCCCACCCCCACCCCCGCCCCACACCCCAAACAGCCCTAGGACCAGCATCACCTTTCCTGGACCAGTTTCTTGAATGTGGCAGGATCGGAGGCCATGAGACTCTGGGCCTCTGCAAAGCCAAGCTGCACAGGATAATAGCCTCCATTGAATGGGTTGTGGCAGGATGTCTGGTCCGACCCCAGGTCTACCAAGAGCTCCCCCGTCTTGTCTAATTCCTGGACCAGGCGCTCCCTGGGGAAGACGTGAGACAGTCAGCGTAGAGCAGGCAGCACCTGCCCAGGGCAGCATCTGGGACCTGAGTTTAGAGCCCAGCCAGGATGGCTTTGTAGCACATTTTCCAGCCACGTGTCCAGTCTTCACCCCCCAACCCCACTCCCCTAAAGAACACTTGTGGGAAGGCTGCTGTGAGCTCAGGTCAAGACCCAGGCGATGAAAGCTGGGAGCAGAGCCTCAAACCAATGCTTGAAGCTTTGTGTTCTGGGAGTACCTGGTCACCATTAGGACCGTGGCTGGAGGAAAAGGTTCACCTAGGGTCCCCAAAACTGCTGACCCCCCCTCCTGCACTTACCAAAGGTCCACCACATTCCCATGGTAACCAAGGCTGAGCACTTCCTTTGTTTTCCTTGCTTCCCTAGAGGGCACAAGAGCAGAGCAGATGGCCCCACCACACCTGCCCACAGTTGTCCACCCCAACCAACACACAGGGCCACCCAGATAGCTAGAATGCAGAAGACTCAAGAGGCCACCAAAAGTACTGTGTGCATGTGTAGGGCCTGAAACACAGGGACCTATGCAGAAAGTACTTTGAGGACCCAGGTACTTTGACTATCTTGTACTTAGGTAGTCAAGTCTGCTGCTAAGGGAAACAGCAGACTTGACTACCCCAGACAGGAGGACTGAGGCGATACTTAGAATTAGGGCTCCTGCTGTTATAATTCTAATAAGGACCTTCCTAGAATTCACTCAAGATGATCCTCAAATAATAAAAGTCACTAACGTTGATTCCAAACATTACTTGGAAAAATTAAAGTACAAAAAAATGAAAGTATATTTTGGGGAATAGAAGATTTGAATGCATAAAAGCTCTCACAGGTTTGAGAGCTATCACAAAGCAACAGTAAGTGGGACAGTGAGGCAGTGTGGCACCCATTCAAAGATGCAGATTGACTGAAGGCCTTGCTTGGCATTGAGATGCCAGTGGAGGCCAGACATGCTCCTCTCCCCCAGGTGCACAGGCTAACCAAGTGGAAAAGGCACATGGTCCTAGAGCAGAGAGAGTGCTGCAGGAAGAAGAGGACTGCATCTCAGCCTAGGGGTCAGGATGGGTACTGTGAGCCCCATCACTCCATTCCCATCTGTGTCTTCTGCAACTCAGGGAGCAGAAGTGTGATGAGACAGGCTGCTTAAGGCAGTTTGTTCAACTGATGTGAACTGGCTGTGTATGTGGCAGTAGGAAGTAAGGAGTTAAACTGGCCCAAACTTTGTGTGAGTGACAAGAGGGAGAAGGCAGATGGAAGAGGTATATTTAGAGCTGACAAGAAGACCAGAATGGCTGGAAGTGTGTGAGTTGTGTGCATGCGTGTGTGTGTGTGCATGTGCAAGTGGGTATGTTACTAAGAAAGTAAACTAGTATTTTAGGAAGGTATAAGTCAAATAGTATCCTATCTTGAAAATAGGAATATTTCTCAAATTCTGAGTGCTCCCTTTTCATTCAAGCCCCCTTGGGTCAGAATAGTCTAGCCAGGGTGGAAGGCCATGGTGCCCATGTGTCTTCCCCACACAGGCTCAGTTCTGCAAAGCAATCAGTGGAGAGGGTGCTTCCAAAAATGGCACCTGATCAGCAGGCCCAGGACAGTCCCCTCTCACACACACGCTCCCACTACAATGCCTCCGAAGTTTTCAGGCAGGAGGAGAAATGCGGCCCACCCCCGACACTGCACAGGCAGTCCAGCGCAATTGGGAAGGCATATCGAGTATTGAACCTGAAGGAGTCCCACTGAGGGAAAAGCTCCATCTTTCAAAGTTCATGTTTCCCCAGCAAATTCAATGAGCATCTACTATGTGCCAGGCTCTGGGCTAAGCACGGAGGTCACAACAGTGAGAAAAACAAGATACAGCCCTAACCGGTTTGGCTCAGTGGATAGAGCGTCGGCCTGTGGACTCAAGGGTCCCAGGTTCGATTCCAATCAAGGGCATGTACCTTGGTTGCGGGCACATTCCCAGTGGGAGGTGTTTAGGAGGCAGCTGATCGATGTTTCTCTCTCATCAATGTTTCTAACCCTCTATCCCTCTCCCTTCCTCTCTGTAAAAAATCAATAAAATACATTTTTTTTAAAAAAACACGATACATTCTTTGCAAAACTATGGGAAATGAGAAGATGATTGAAAATCTCTTAGAACCAAGTGTCTGACCACCAAAGTACGCAAACCCAGGGTCTCCTACACATCAGCAATAAAGACCAGTAAGAAACAGGATTTAGAAGGTCCTACTATACTGCCTCTGAGTGGTGGCCACCCGTGGCCAGATGTCAGGTGCTGAACAGGTCTACGCGGAGCAACCTAACCCCTGGGCCCTTTCCCATGGCCCCCACTTTTGGTGCTCACTTGTCGGGAGTCGTACCTGAGTCTTTTAATGCACTGGTCCAAGCTGTCGGTCACTTCCATCAGCCAACCTTGCTGATGGCGTTTCATGAGGGCTGCTTTATCCACCTGTGGCCATGACACACAAAGCCACCCCGTCACAAATCATCCTAGGGTGTGTCCCCTCCACGAGAGGATGTCATCCTCTCATGAAGATCACCCACTTTTATAACCCAGTGCAAGAGCAAACTGGGGCAGCTACTTTATACCCACAAGGGAAGCCCAAGAGAATCTAGATACATTGGCCCTGACGTCACTGGGCTGCGGAACCAATGCCAACACTGCTGGATCCATGAGGAAAATAAAACCCTATTTATGTGAACTGCTGTAGCTTGGTTTTCTGTTACCTGCAGCCAAATGGGCTCGTAACAAGTACAGCTGTGTATGTCACAGGTTTAATATCAACTAAGTGCAAATCACACAGGTGGATATCACCAAGGCTTTCCCTAGTTTCCTTAGAGCCACTCACCTCCTCTTCCTGCTTCCCTTCCTGTCCTCGGCACCACCAGTGAAAGCAGGGACAGCCACTGAGGAAAAGCGGGTGCCCTCCCCTCTACTGATGGGCAACGCGTTTGCTTCCGCCACCTGACTGTGAGCTGTCTGAGTTGGGGGAGTCTGTGTTCATGTATTCACAGACATTTATTATCTCCCTCTACAGACAGGCCTTCAGTGGTGGAGGGAGCTGTTCATGGGACGGCTCCAACAGGCATGACCACCAAGAATGATGGGCTCTTTGAAGGCAGGAGGATATGCTGCCCGGGAACCCATCGTGGAGGCTTCGTGGAGGGGGCGAGAGAAGCGACGGGTGTGGGTGTGAGCGACTCTGGAATGAGGAAAGAGCGAGGTGGGCAGGGACGAGGACTCGGCATTCCTGGGGTGCTCACCTCTGCGATCACACCGATGCACCCCACGATGACTGAGGCTTTGGCCTGAGCCCCGCTCATCCCGCCCAGTCCCGAGGTGACAAAGACTTTCCCCGCCAGGTCCTCGACGCCCAGGTACCGCCGTCCCGCGTTCAGCACAGTGAGCTGCGGGGAAAGGGGTGGGAGCTCACTGTCCACTCCCAGCACGTCCACCTGCCACCCCTGATGCCAGGCAGGACCCTGTCTCTCACCACTGTGCCGTGGACGATTCCCTGGGGACCGATGTAGCAGTAACTGCCTGCTGTCATCTGGCCATACCTGACCACAGAGAGGGCGAGCAGGGCAGTGAGCCCAGTGCCAGCCACCCACTTTGGATGGTTTAAAATTTATTTACTTTTTAAAAAAATTCTCACTTGAGGATTTTTTTTCCCATTGATTTTTTAGAGAGAGTGGAAGGAAGGGAGAGGAGGGGGGAGGAAGGGAGGGGGAGAGAGAGAGAGAGAGAGAGAGAGAGAGAGAGAGAGAGACATTGCTTGTCTCCCACACATGCTCCCACAGAGGCCAGAGATCAAACCTGCAACTCAGGTACATGCCCTTGAACAGGAATCAAACGCACAACCTTTCAGTGTACAGGCCAATGCTCTAACCACTGAACCACTCTGGCCAGGGTTTATTTTTCTTTTTCTTTTTTTTTTATAGGAGAACACTTATTTAGAAAACCACAGAAGTATAAGCAGTAAATTGTAGAAGAAATTGGCTTAAGAAGTGAGTTATAGAGTCAAAAGAAGGGCCCTTAGAGCTGGGGAATGAGGAAGGTAATGATAAGGAGCTTGGGGGAGGGAGGAGAGGAGGAGGAGGGGAGGGAAGGCACGGCATCAGGGAGAGCGCCCACAGTTCATTTTCTAATTACCCTAAAATGCGTGAATACAGTCTCCTTTAAAAACAAAACTACTAGGGAATACGTAAACATGAAATTGCTACAGTACTGTGATTGCATTTTTTCAAAATAGTATTTAATATTGCTATACCATTTTATAACCTACGTGGAAACGTATGATATTTACTGGAATGATACAATAGAAACTGACATAGAGACTTACATGGTAACCCCCATGGCAAAGAGCTTCTCATACTCTTCCCTGGAAGAGTAGTTCGGAATGACCTGGAAAAGAGGGCAGGGCCAAGGGCTAGGAAAACACACACTCTTGGAAGCGACGGCTAAGAGGGTGTCAGGGACACCTGGCTCTCCCTGCGGCCCCCGGCGGGCACCGTGCGGGCTGCCCAGGACCCACCATCCCGTTGGTGATGACCAGCCTTGGGGCTCCAGGGCTGCTGGGAAAGAGGCCCAGTGGGTGTCCACTGTACATGACCAAGGTCTGCTGCTCTGTCATCTGTGACAAGTAGGACATCGTCAGCCAGAACTGCAGGAGAGAGCACAGCATGGAGGGCTCTGTAAGTGGGGGTCCCAGAGTGGCCCCAAGCCACGGTCCAGGCTCTGAGGGCTCCCCAGGCTCAGGGGTTCTGCCCAGCGCCCATCCCTCCAGGCCTCCGTCACAGTCTCGCGGCTCTTGGTGCCTGCAATAACGCCACTCCTGCCCTCGGACCTCCAACATCCCCACAGTATCTCCAGTTGTGATCGAAGGCATCAGGCAGGTGGAGACCTGAGTCCTGAGCCCTGGGTGTGTAGCCTCCTCCCAACCAGAGGATGTGGTTGTGGGGAGGCCTGGGCATGGGGCCAGGCTCCCCGTCCAGCTTACCTGAGCCCAGTTGCTGAACACCTGTCCGTTTCCTCCGTAGGTCACGAGCTCCTGGGGAAACTGGGGAAGACATGGTGTCATCTGAGATGGTGGCTGGGAAGGGCTGGGAAGGGCCCGCTGGGAAGGGCGCCCCCCCCCACCCCCTGCACTGGGCTCTATGGGCAAGATGGCTGATGGCTTTAAGAAAGAGTGGTGGGAGCCAGGGGAGATGGGGACGGGGGAG
The DNA here is from genome assembly GCA_004026665.1 of Murina feae. NCBI lineage: Eukaryota > Metazoa > Chordata > Mammalia > Chiroptera > Vespertilionidae > Murina > Murina feae. Next base: position 14,872 of record PVJC01015099.1, read on the forward strand.
AGGAAGCCCAGGGAGAACAGCCTCTGCAGGAACATCAGTCCATCTGTGACTGGGGTGAAGGACAGAGCTGGGTCTGGGGTTGTTTGGGAACTCATCCTGGGGTCAATGCCAGGGGTCCATCTGTGATCAGGTTTTTTAAAAATATATTTTTAGATTGATTTTAGAGAGGAAGGGAGAGGGAGAGGGATAGAAACATCAATGATGAGAGAGAACTTGACGGCTGCCCCCTATTAGGGATCAAGACCACAACCCGCGCATGTGCCCTTGACCGGAATCGGCCTTCAGTCTGCAGGCCAAACCAGCTAGGGCTCAATAATTTTGTTACTAAGTACATGTTGAAGTGACGTTATCAGGATAAACGAAATGCAGTCTTAAATCTGCTTCTTTTTACTTTTTCGTGTGGCTATTAGAAAACGTAAAATTACACGTTTCTATGACACCAGTACTGATGTCCCCAGTGGTGGTGCTGTGGGCGGTGGGGGAAGCGGGGGACACACTGGGAGCAGGGTACGAGGTCCTCTCAGCACTATTTTGACAACTTCTGGGAACCCTATCATTACTTCTAAATGAAGAGCTCAGATGTATTGCATGTGTGTCTCAGGTTACAGCTCGATGGCACAGCGCTGCTCCCACTTTGGCGCCCCTGGGGTTACCTGGGCCACGGCGGGGTCCAGGTTGTTCATGATCATGTGCATGATGGCTGCTGCCGCTTTCGTCCGGCAGGGGTACTGCTGCACTGGGTAGGCCCTGCAAGGGAGTCCAGCTGCTAGGGGTGATGCGGGAGGCACACGGGTATGCACAGTGAGACCCCACATCCTGCTGCAGAAGTCGGCTGGGGGTCCCAACAGGAACCAAGGCCAACCTTCGGCTCTGGTGCCCACCTCCTGCTTTGCGCCCCCCACCCTTCCAATTGTGGAGAGTTTGGCCCCCACCACCCTGGGCTGCCCTTCCTTCTCGCAGGCTCCAACCGGGAGAATGCTAACTTGGAAGCAAAGCTGTTGTCTACTTTCCAGAAGCCACTGCTCTGGGTGCAGTTTATTCTTTCCTTCTTTCCTGGCACCACCTGTGCTCCTGGGCACCAATTCTAGAGCAGGTGCCAGGCAGCAGGCCACGACAGGAATGAAGAGGCGCGGTTCCTGCTTTTTGGGGTTCGTGCCATTCCTTGGGTGGTCCCAGACAAGTCTGGGTTTGGGGCCCATCCAAGAACAAGGATGCTCAGTGTGACACCAGGGCGGGGCAGCAGCACCTGGGAGCTGTGACAGGCAGATCCTCCCGCTGTGCAAGGTGGGGTTAGGCCCAGCACCCATGGCTTCACAAGGCCTCCAGCGCCAGGGACAATTCAGCTTGCGAGCCCTATGGGAAGCCTGAACTGTCTGAAGACACTGGCACAGCCTCCCTCTACACCTCTCCATGCCCTCTGGCAAGACAACAAAACATGGGGCTTAAAAGAGCATTTTGTAGACAGTTTGGATCCAGACTTATCCAGGACTGACTGCCCAGGACAGTGGACAGAGGGACCCATCTTCTGGTTAGTCCTGGGGGCTTCAGCCAGCTCTAGGCTGCAGACCCCCACAGATGCCAACACTGCCATCCCCTCTCTCTGTGTGAGGGGCATCCACTCAGCAGGCCAAGTCCATGGGCCTCTTGGTGTGGACAGCCTCAATTTCCCCTTCCCTGCTGACTCCCTGGGGTTCCTGACCTCCAGCACGATCCCTCTTTCCACCCGCCAGCACTCACCTCATTTCAATGCGGGGGGAGAACCGGTACATATAGATGTGCCCATAGAGTCGCAGCTCCTGGGCAAACTCTGGGGCCAGCAGCTTCTGGACGTCCGGGGGGAAGTAGCGCAGGGCATTCCTCAGTGCCAGCTAGAGGAGGAGAGTGGTGAGGGGCATCAGAGGCAGGGGCTCCGGGCCGAGCACCCTGAGGCTCCCACGATGAGCCATCCCCCCAACCTGGATTTGCCCCTGATCCACTCAGAAAACTATGGTCCCACCCCAAGACTGCCTGGCTGTCATGCTGGGCCCATCTACAATGTCACCTTCTTGCTCACTGGGGACCAGGCTGCCAATCCCATGCAAGGACCAGACAGCGTCTTGCCCTTGTGGTCACAGTGGGAGATGCAGAATCAAGGGGAGTGAGAATAGACCTGCCAGGAGCCCATAGGTTCCTTGTATGAGTGCAGAGAAGCATGGGACTCGGGTCCTGCCAGATCCGGGAAGGCCCAGGACAGAGCCTAGAGCCAGAAACAGGAGAAACCTTCTCAGGGCTCCTTATCCAACGAGGCAAACAGCCCACACTCCCCTGCTCCCACCAGCCCTGTCACTCTTTTCCAGAAAGCCCTGATGCTGCTGGTTCTGCCCCAGGGCCTTTGCACCTCTCCTCCTCTGCCTGAACTCCCATCACCACTCTGCTTTCTCTTGGGGGGGGGAGGGGCGGGTCCCTTCCTTCATCCCAGTTTCAGTTCAGATGCGTCTACTCAGAGGCCTTCTTTATTCCCAGCCTTTCTTTCCTTCTGGAGCTTTGCACTGTCAGACACTTGATAATTTGTTTCTTTCCTTGCTTACAAGCTGTCTTGCTAAGCTCAAGGAGGGCCAGAGTCCTGGCAGACCCATTTCACTCCTCTCTTTCTTAGAACACCCAGACGGGAGCCTGAATGTGGAGGCAGGCGAAGTAGGGGACGACACTAGGTGACATCCGGGTGTCTGGCTGAACACTGAGGCCATTTATTCCTCCAATTGTTACAGGGCAGTGGAACGCTGGGAAAATTCCAGGCAAGTGGAAGAGGAAACGGAGATGGGAAAGTTAAAACAAGGCCAGTGTGGGCAATTTGCAGCTGGTTTGTAAATAACAAGCCATTATCCTCTCCAAACCAAGGACTCTTGAGAGCAATGGTTAAAAGCCACCCTCAGTGCCAGCTAGGGGAGGGGAGCGGCAGGGGGCAGCAGAGAATGCAGGAAAGGAGAGGGGGAGAGGAAAGGAAAAGGCAGTTTTACTCCCTGTGCAGAAAAGCCAGCAGTCTCAAGGCTTGGCAAGATCAAGTTGGCCGTTTGCTTGCCTTGCTTCGTGAATGAAGGTGCGTGCTTTAACTGCTGTAATAAAACTGGCCTCATCACACTGCAGTCATCTGGAGTTCTCTCATTTAAATCCATTTACATGAGAAGACAAGAATTGAGGTTGGAGACAGCCCTCTCCCTCTGACTCGGGGCTGGGGGACTGTGGATAACACCTCTCTCTAACACAAGGACCCTGGAGAACAAACACTTGGAGGTGAAAGGAGATGAGCAGCTGGATGTGGTAAATGTATTTATTCACTTCATCCAGCACATGTCTATTGAGGGGAGAGGTGATAGGGACTCGGAGAAGACAGGTGGCTTTGACACCTGAAGGCAGAGGTGACGGGAGAAGAAACAAGGGCCTGGAACGGGGAGGACACCAGCACTCAGGCAGGGGCAGGAGTACCAGCCAGGAAGATGGGGCGCTGGGAGCTCAGACAGGAGCACAGGTGCCCTGGAAGCCGAGGGCAGGGGCCTAGGAGAGGAAGGACAGCATGTCCAGTGTGCCCTGGGCGGTGAATCACACAGGTGTCCCTGGGGCCAGAGGGGTGGGTGGGGGGTGGGGAGAGAAGGAGAGGAACAGTTCAGGAGGGAGCAGAGGACAAGAGCAGGCAGGGGAGAAAATGCCAATTTAGGGAGTTTGAGAACCTGGAAAGGGTTTGCAGAGACATTCCCTCATTTAATTTTCACATCGAACACAAGCGCACAATTCCTTCTCTCTTGGAAAACCAAAGCTGATCAGAAATATGAATTTCTCCCTTCAGAACCGTGGCAAAGAAGAGGCCTCCCCAGGAGTCTCTCAAGGCCTGCAGGCCTCAGAGTCACTCAGCGCGCTGGGCCAATCCCCAAAGGCTCCGTCTGCATTTCTGGCAAGTTCCCAGATGCTGCTGCTGGCCTGGGGACCCCACTTTAGGAACCACTAGGAGGATGAACAACGCACAAGCACATGCAGCCGGTGGGATGAATCTCCCGCTGCGTTGAGACACAAACGGGATGTACAGTGCTGCCTAATGCCTCGCACACAGTTCAGGAGCAGGTGTGGCTAAGGAATGCTGTGAGGAGTCAGGATAGTGGCTACCCTTGTAGGTCAGGGCCCGTTCCCTCACCTCTGCACGTGGGGTTTGGGCTACTTTCTGGGTGTTTTCCACATCCGCACAAAGCTTGTGTGTTGGCTTCTAATCATAGCTTTCCAGAGAACATGGGCATTAAGGAAAAAGTTTCCAAAGCAATTTATATTACACACACACACACACACACACACATCACAAATACTCCACACACCACACTTACTCCAAACAAGATGTAGCCTTACTACAAGGGTCCTAATATATTTTATCCTATTCTAACTTCTTTTATTTCATTCCATAATGAATATTGGTTGCAACCCCCTTCCCTGATTTTATAACCTGCTAAGCGGCAGTCGCTGAAACACTGTAGTTAGTCACTATCCTCAGAGACATGCAGGCGTCATGACCGGGGCTGAATGGGGTATTTGACCCACGCGCTCGGTCAGGAAGGCCCGGGTTCCCTGCGTCAAGTGCTTCGGCAACACTGTCCACATAACCACATCACTCAAAACCACAACAAAGGTTCCTGTCAGAATGAGTGGCTTTTACATTGCGTCCGTTGATAGAAATGACTCAGCCACTCTATCACATGTATTTAAAGACGGTGCGAGGCTCAATCTGTTCTGAAATGGAGTGTCCGTGCACGTGTGCCATTAACACAAAGGGGATTCTGGCAGTTTCCGGAATTCTGAATGCAGCACAAAAATTACTCGCCTTTCCCCCCCTTGTATAAGATTTCCATTTTATCACCGTTGATTTTTTGTTTTTCTGTAATTTAGCCTAGACTTGTCTTCATGTCCACTCTTCGACATCAGTTTTTTACTTTCATGGATAATCTATGTCTTTTTATCTGCAATTTCATGTTTGTACTTAGTTTAGGAAAGGTGTCTTCTATTCCATTTTTGTTCAATAACTTTATCCCCCGTGTCTAGAGTTACATAACAAGCATGTGATAATTATTTGCTGAGTGAAAAATTGTGAAAAGAAGCAGCAGCTCTGCTTGCTGGTCCGGATCCAATACTCCCCGTGTCTGACGGAGAGCAGTCCTCAGCATGAAGATGACAGAATGGTGTTCAGAAAGGGTGTATGTGTTGTCCGAGGTCCTGCCACAGGCCTGGGCTGCTCGCCACGCCTCAGGTGGCACCAGAGCATCTGCTATACAGCACGTGCCTGTGTCCCCTTTTTGACCTTTCGATCCCTCTCTGCAAAATGAGTGCAATGACCGCATACACCTCATCGGGCTGCATTGGGGACTAACTGAACTGACATGCCTAGCACAGTGTCAGATACACATGTGTGCTGTGGGAGTCCCAGCTATCAAAATGCTCCATTGGCCCTCCACGCTGCCAATGTTTCCTCAGCCCACCTGCCCCTCTGGGAACTCTGTAGAAACTCTCTGCTCTCTAGAAGAGTACTGCTAAGCAGCAGGCCATTTCCCCACTCAGAAAGCTCCATGGGCTCCCCATTACTCATCTGATGAAATCCACACTATTCTTGGCATTCAGGCTCCTCTGTAGTCAGGCTGGGCCTGGCTCTCCAAGCTCTGCGCCCAGTTCGGGCTTACAGCGGCCTCCTCCTCCCCTAATGTACATAGATGGAAGGTCAGACCCTGCATCTTCACTCACTGCCTCCCTTCGTCTCCAAATGGCCACCTCAGATGTGCCAGTCTCAGAGCCTTGCCCATGCTGCCAAGGCCGCCTCCTTCAAGAGGCCCTGCTGTGCGTCTCCTGCCTGCTGAGCCCTTGTATGACGCTGGTTTGGGCAATTAGCATATATTCTTGTCCACACAGTCAACAACCATTTGGTGTCACTGAAGATGCAGAAAATGAGCCCAACAAAGCCCCACACCCAAGAAGCTCAGGCTAGTCTATTAGTGATGGGAACCCGGACACGAGTGTGGGGTCTTGGGAACTGATGTGTGATTCCCAGCAGGTAGGATGGAATGCGGGGATAAGGTCAGTAAGAGACATCACATATGGCAACAGGGGGGATGCTGGAGACATTTCTAACAGAGGAACTGGTCCTAGTCTATGACTACCTTTTCCTCTGCGCTGTCGAAGTTGTCCTGTGCTCACTCGGGGAATACAGTAGCTAAAGTGTCATGCACAGAGCACACTCTATATTTAAACAGAGGAATCTACTTAAAGGGGAGCAAAGAGTAAATCATCCAAATGAAATATTACTAAACAGTTTTAAAAATGGGGATTTTAAATACACCGATAGCGAACAATCTCACAAAACAACAACAACCTAGCATAAGGTGACCAGATTTAAAGTGGTACACCATTGACTGGGGAGGGGGGGGGCGTTTGTGTGTGTTTTTTATTACTTAAAATATTACAAAGAGTAATCGGGACTTTTTTAAAACGCCGTGGGACACAGGACAAATTGTTAAAACTCAGGACTGTCCCGTCAAAAGTGGAACGTCTGGTCACCTTAACCTAGCATGCACAGGATGCCTCCACTGTATTTTTAAGGGCCCACACCACCATATATGTGCATAAAATGTGGCTGAGAAGACACACCAAAGAAGTGGCTGTGGGAGATGACATGGGGAACTTACACTTGTCTAATATTCCACTTGCTTATCTCACGAAATCACCTTTCAAAGTTTATGTCAAAGGTCAAAGAAACACATTTAAATAAAAATATAGACAACAAACCAAAAAAGAGACATAACGTGAGCTGCGGACGAAGCTGCTATTGGGCTTGGGAGCCGCCCAGAAGAACCCTGCTGGCTTCTCCCCGCGGGAGCCACAGGTCCCACACGGAGCTCGCTGCGAGATGGGCCAGTTTCCACGCTGACCAAGCCTCCGACACCTGCAGGTTATCCCCCACTCAGCTCAGCTCCGACACTGTCTACCTGGAGTCCACACAGGCCCCACAGGTTGAGGACTGAAGCCCACATGACTCCACCCTCACCCCCCGACACACACACACACACACACACACACACACTTCAGGTGCCAATCGAAAGTCCAGGCTGTCACCTCACTTCTGAGTGACCAGCCACAGATCGGGGTTCCCACAACCCCTCCAAGGGTTTGATAATTTGCTAGAGTGGCTCACAGAACTCAGGAAAGCACTGCTTACAGGTTTGCTACGTAGTAAAGGAAGTGATAATGGATAAGGATGATGGAACGATAAAAGGGTAAGGTCTGGGGAAGGGTTTCGGAGCTCCTGAGCCCTCTCCGAGCCCCACCCACTCCCCACGGAGGGGGTTCTTATGGAGGCTTCAGCCTGAGTAATGGTTCATTCATTCTCCACCCCCTCTCCTCCCTGGAGCATGCGGGGTCGAGCTGAAGTTCCAAGCCTTTCTCATCATGGATCAGTCTTTCAGGTGACCTGTCCGCATCCAGGAGCCCACCTCCTTAGGACAAAAGATGCTCCCAGCTCCTATCCCTAGGAAATCCCAACTGCATAGCTCTGTGTCAGGAACTGGGATCTAACATCAAATATCAGCAGTGAGGGCGAGGGTCAGAGATAAATACTCATTATTTCTTATTGCTTCACAGGCACCAGCTGAAGGCTGGCTCAGCCTGGCACCCAGACTGCCCAGGTCAGCAAGGGCTTCGTGACCTTCAAGCAAATGGCCAGGGGCACCGGCAAAGCTGAAGTGGCCCCTGCTCCTTAGCACCCAGGTGCCTCCTCGCTGCACGAGACCATGGAAGCTGACTGCCAGCATATAACCACTGGGTGTCGCCTGAGATGCAGGTGGTGGCGCCCTCGGGCCCCTTGGTCAGAGGTGAAGGCACTATCGGCCAGCACGAGGTGACTGAGTGGGAGAAAACATGAACCCTTGCTTTGACCTCCCTGAGCCAGACAGGCCAAGGATGAGACTGATGGGGGTGGGGGGTGGAGGTGGAGAGGGGCGGAGCTCCCCGCCCCCACCCTTCCCCAACACCTGTCCTCTCAGCCTGGCCCTCAAGTGCCCAGAGCCCAGTCCACCCCCACCTTCCTCATCACCCTGTTTCCTCCTCTGTGGGAGGCACTTGGCAGGAAGTGTAGGGGGCAGACACCCTGAGGATAACAGTCCTTATCCCCCACGGGCTGGTGCGATTCCTCTCTTAATCTTTGTGCTTGATATTTTCTACTCCCCCACCCCCAGGGTTCCTAAAGTTCTTGAGTAAAGAAAACAGGGGAGAAACTGTTTACACAACCATGTGTTTTATGTCAGTTGGCCTCTGCCACCACCCTGTGGGGTAATTATTTTCACCCCCAGCTTATAGAGGGGAGCAGCAGGTTCCCAGACACTCAGTGACTTGCCTGAGGTGCTGGCTGGAGGGGCTGTGGGAGGCCTAGCAGGGGTGTCTGGCCTCCCAACCAGCTCTCACCAGTACCCCCCAGCCACTCCCCACTCCATGCGCCCTTCTCTAGGGTTCTAGCCAGGAAGCTGAAAACTCATCTAAAGATTTGGGGGGAGGGAGTCCCCACATAAAACAAGAGCTGACCTACACAGTAGAACGTCAAAGTTATGTGCATGTCTGGGTCCAGAAGGTACATATTCAGCTGCCGTGCGCTTGGGACACTGCACACTGGCCCCATCCTCTTTGGATGGAGGCAGGCACAGCACCATCCCTTACTGGCTGGCTGACCTTGGGCCTCAGGGTCCTTGTAAATGGGGAACATAACCCCACATCCAAGGTGGCCATTGGGGAGAAAATGAGGGATATAGACTGTTTGGAGCCAACCACGCATGGGTCCTCCCACCCCACTGCCACCTCCAAGCCCCCCCTCTCCAAGGATACCCCCTCCAAGCCCCCCCAGAGGGAAAAGAGTCCCAGCAGGTATGGGGCTCAACTTCTTACCTGCTCCTCGGCAGGGCTGAGGCCAGGGGTCCTGACTGGGGCATGGGGTACCCCAGCCCAACGTCCCCGGTTCTCTGGGAGGGGCCGCAGCGGCAGGCCAGAGCACAGCTCCTGGAGGCTAGACATGTCTGCTGAGACTGAGGTGGAGGTTGGCTCTGTGAAGAGGCCAGGGAGAGACTGGGCAGTCAAGGTCCAGCTGGGAGGGAACCTCCAGCCCCAGAGCCACCTCCTCCAGCCCCTCATTGGGCCCCGGGCTACGGAAGGAGCCCTGTGTAGGTAGGTCAGAGTCACTGGCCACGAGGCTGACTTGGGAGGAGTGGGGGAGAGGCAATGGTCTAGGGAGAGGCAGGCTTCGTACAGGGAGACGGTTGAGTGGGGGTTCAGTCAGTGGGGCTTGAGTGGGTTGTGATTTCAGGATACGACTTGGGTGGCTGGTGGGACTCTAACGGGAGTCACACTAGGGAAGTGATGTTGGGGTTTGTGTCTTAATGATGGGGAGCCATCTGATATTGAACCTGGCACCGAGTGAAGGGTCTGTGTAGAAAGCAGATAGTTTCCTTTTTACCCCTTCTCCCTGCCACATGTGTGTGTGTGTGTGTGTGTGTGTGTGTGTGTGTGTGTGTGTGTGTGTGGCGGAGGTGGTGGTTACAAACCTGGCAGGAGCCCACCCAACAGCAGGTGCACCCTCCTTGGCTTCCGTTCCAGTGCACGCTGCTTCACCCCTTCTCAAAGCTCTGCATGAAGGGCCTGACAGGGAATGGCCCTCAACCCCAGGACGATTGATGACTGCGAGAAAGTGCTCCTCGTCAGCGCTGTGCTGTGGGTGGGAAACTGAGGCCCGGTCTCACTCACACAGCCAAGAAGTGACTGCAGTCTAATCCTGGTGGTCCTGTGAACCCAGCTCAGCTCCTGACCAGCCCTGTGGCCTTGGGACTTGTCCCAATCTACACAAGTGGGTGGTAATTAACCACTCAGGCCGCAGGAGTCACCGATGGTTATGCAAGCACCCAGCGCAGAGCCTACACTGAAAAGGTGAAAAGAGCAACAGCTCTCTGAGCACACAGGTGAGCCAGCTGACAGCCAGTTCACTTCGTACCCTCAGGGCCTGTGCGCTTCGCTGTCCCGTTTAATGGATGTGGAAACTGAGGTCTAAAGAGGTGGTAGGACTTGCCCAAGGCCACTCAGCTAGTCATGGGTGGAGCCAGGACTTAAACCCTCGGAACTCAAAGGTCTGGCTGTCGCCCTTCTCTCGGCTACTCCACTCTGGCTGGCAAGTGAACACGCTGTTGTTGGGGTCCGCAGCAGCAGACAGGCTGCTTGGAAGAGGCAGCAAGCAGAAAAGTGCTCTCCTTTGCTCTCCAGCATTCATCCATTCCCTGTCTTTTGAGCAGGATTGACTGAGCACCAGGCACTGTTGCTGTCCTGGAAGCAGCAGTTCTTTTGTAGACACTGCCCTCACCCCACCCCTCAGGGCACACAAGGCATACAACTTGACAGCCAGCACCTGCCTCTCTCTGCTGGAGGGCTGCTTCTGGTGGCTTAGGGCAAGTTCATCCCGCTCAGAGGTGGGCTGGAAGGGCTAGAGAAGCGATAAGAGAGAGGGAGCATTACTGGATAAATACCCCAACTCCCTCGGCTCTCCCGGGGCGTGTAAGTGGGTGGAAAATAAATCTGGGGAGTGTTCTGCACTATCCCCAGTTCCCCAGCAGGACTGGGCTGAGTTGCCCCCTCCTCGTTCCCAGTACCACACCCTTGGATGGTGGCTTCCCCTTCCCCACCCCACACCCCACTCCCTGATCAGACTAGCTGTACTGAAACCTCCCCTCAGGACTTGCTTCTGAAAGAGGCTTCATCTAATGGCTCAAGAGAAGCCAAAATGCTAACCGTTTTTGTGAAATCTCCTGAACTTTAAATGTTTGCAACCAATTTTTAAAATGTAACCATTGTATTGAATAAATGAGTGGATTATGTCAATGCCAATGCCCTGGTTGTGACACTGCACTATATGGTCTGCAAGAGGTTATCACTGGGGGAACAGGGCACTTGGGATCTCTCTGTTTTCTTTCTAACAACTTCATGTTAAACTATGTGTCCCCAAATAAAGAGGTTTTTTTTTAATTGTAGAAGCTATTTAAAAGAATAAGGATCTCATAGATGTTAAATACGGCCAACAAGGAGTTCAAACCCTGGCTATACCACTTACTAGTGAGGAGGAAGCTGGTTTTGCAAGGAATGTTAGGCCATAAAACCGAACAAAGCTCTGTCCTACAGGAGGGCAGGGGGCTTTGTTCTGAGCCCCAAACCAAGAACATCTGGGGAAAGGGTAGATGAATACTCCCTTCAGGGCCTTGGGGGGAGGGAGTATATTTGAAAATGAACTCCAGGGGCAAGGTTCTTGCGCACGACCCCCACTCTGGATTTGGGATTTAGGACAACCCCAGAATCCTCCCGTGTTATTAAAACTGTGATTTCTCCACTTCTTCAAAGCGTCGCTTAGTTTTTGGTCTTTCTGCAACACTAGCTTGTGTGTACTTGGGTAAGTTACTTAGCCTCTCTGTGCCTCGGACTCCTCATCTGTAAACCAAAAGCAGTAACAATTCCTGCTTCATGAGATGCATCTGAGGATTAAATGAAGTAATACATGGGAAGATCTTAGAATAGTGCCTGGCACAGAATAAGCACCAGATAAGAATAAAATATTGTTATTTTTCTCATTGTTGCCACTATCAAAAAAGCAAGGAACACAGTAATGTATGTAGGACTAAATGTAAAGTAAAGAAATTTTACGGAAATTAAAATCTCAGGGATATACAGGAACTGGCGAGAGATGGGAGGGAATGACTCTGGTGTTTTCCAACATTGTCAATGTACTGAATGCCACTGAATTTAGTACTGTGATTTGTTTTGTTATGTGAATAGCCCCTCAATTAAAAAAAAACACACACCGCTGGTGTTCTTAAAGTTTAATCCTTAGATAAACCAAATAAATAAAATCTTAAAACTAGTAAGGAGTAAAGAGGGGCAGGCAGGCATTGCAAGTCAACCCCAGGCACTCAGGACCCCAGGCTACTCGGGTCCCCTGCCCACTGAGCTCCATGTGAAAGGGAGCCTTCAAGGAAAGCCAGCGGGGCCAACCTCCCGATCACCAGGCCCAGCGGGCCTGCAGATGAGCAGGGGACCCCTAGTGGGAAGCACCCAACTGAGCTCCTTCCCTAATTCCTGACCCACAAAATTGTGAGCAAAATGTAAATGGTTTGGTTAAGCTGCTAAGTTTTAGGGCAGTTTGTTACTTAGCAACAGCAACTGGAACACTTTATCAGGATCCCCATTAGGGCCTTTACTCTGCCGGGAAAGCTTCTCCTTGCCGCCATACCTGCGCGGTCCTCCTCATGTCATTCACATCTCTGCTCAATGTCATGTCTCCCTGAGGCCTGCCACTACCACCCTTGTGGTACACACTTCCCATCCCTTTATTCTGCGCTTGTTCTTCACAGCACCATTTACCATAATTTAGATATTTACTCCTATTTCTATGCTCTTCCCCCACCTCTATTGAAAACTCCACGAGGTCAGAGAGTGTACCTACCTGGTTCTTGCCACTGGTGCCTTAGCATAGAGTGGGCATTCAGTATCCATTGAATGAGTGAATATGAGCCCCTGTGAGAGGACTGAGGCTGCAGACGGCGCTTTCCCAGGCAAGCTGTGGATGGTACATTCACCCTCTCACCCCAGGACCCAACACTGGGACTCTGCCAAGTGCCTGCACAGATTTTTCTGAAGAGAGATGGGCTGAGATGTTGTTCTCAGCTTTGGCCACCAGGTGGCAGTTCAGGAGACCAAGATTCGCCCTAAAGACCCCAGGGGCGGGGACTCCTTGCAGAGAATGCAGGTGTAGGTTAGATCTGGGGCCTGCTGGGGTGTGGGTGATCCGGCATCTCTGGGTCCTGGGTCCAGAGTAGCAGCAGCCCTGACTTCGGGCGAGCCCAGGGGTGAGTTAGATGCTCCCCAAGGCTCTCTGTCCAAGTTGTCTGGAAAGCCATAATAAAAAGCTTCTGGTTTTATCAGAGAGCTGTTTTTCCGACCCCTCTGCTATTTGACACCTATCATCATCCTTGGGAGCTCTATCTTTAAGCCAAAATAATTATTACTTACTTGATATGCTTCCTTAAATAGACCTTTAAAACTTAAATATATGTAATAAGAAGGACTTTCTTAAAATTTCTTTAAGGACGTGGGGGTGGGGGGGAATTTAGGAGCAAACCTGCAACGCAGGTATGTGCCCCTAACCAGGAATCGAACCTGAGACCCTTCCATGTGCGGGCCACTGAGCCATAGTGGCCCAGGCTTTTTGATGTTGTCACGAGCCAAGGAATTTTTATATCATCACTGTAACTTGCCAGAAAAAGGTAGTAACTATAAAAGTTAATCAATGAGATATTAGATTTAGATGAGAATCACTGAATGCCAGATGCTGTTTCAAACATGTCTTGTATCTCATTTAGTCTTCAGAAGACAATGAGCTGTGTCCTAGTACTATCCCATTGTACAGGGAACAGGACACAGAGAGGTTGGGCCACTTTTCTGATCTCACACAGCCAATAAGTGGTACTAGCAGGCTTTAGAGTCACCAGAGTTTTCAAGAGCTGTTTAAAAAAAATGGAGTTTACTGCAGCACCCCTCCTCCCTGTCCCCCCTCCCCCCCTTACTGCTAGGTATTAGCTCAAGTGAACACACCAGTGCACACAGCATCAGCTGCCTCCTCTGGTCCCCTGCTAGCCTGCCCTCTGGGCAGCAAGACCCAGGGACAGTCCTGGGCTCCTCACTCCACAGGGCTAGCTGGATTGGTTTATTTTTTCAGACTTTACTCTCATTCCCTCACACCCAGGAATCTTCAGCAAGTTTTTGTTTGTTTGTTTTTGTATTGATTTCTGAGAGTAAGGAAGAGGGAGAGAGAGAAACATCAATGATGAGGGGAAAAAAATCATTGATTGGCTGCCTCCTGCACACCCCCACCTGGGATCAAGCCCGAAACCCACCAGGACCAGAGTGGAACCGTGACCTCCTGCTTCATAGGTGGAGGCTCAACCACTGAGCCTCACCGGCTGGGCCTCAGCAAGTTCTGAGTGCTCACCTGGAGTCCGGAGCAGCTGTGCAGGCACAGGGTCCTCATGCCCCTGGGGGATGTGAACTGACACCTTCACCTCTCCTGCCTCCGTGGGGCTGGGTCCTGCATGAGCCAGAACTCAGGTAGGACCTGGAGACCCCTGTGGAAAGCCAGCTAAAGGTGGCCCTGGGGAAGGAAGGGACACTCTTGGGGAGTCCCGGACATCCCCGGCTTGTACAGCGAAAAGGGAGGGAGCGACAGGGCTCCGGCCGCCTAGGCTTCACCCTTCGCACTGTGGACAGCGATTATGTGTTTGTGTGTTGGTTGGAGGCGGGGGGACATGGAGACAGGACGAGGCCGGCCGACCTGCCCTTGCCCACCTCTGCGGTCCTCCAGGCCAGCGCCGCGTCCCCGGTGGCCCCGCGACCCGCGCGGGAAAGCCCTCGCACCCCCGTGCCGCGCGCTTTGGTATGGGCCGCGGGGCAGCCGGGGCGGGTCCAGGGCCGGCGCCGCCGCCCCGCGGGACACCGGGACTGCAGCGCTGGCACAGGATGGGGAGGCGCTGCTGGCGGCGGCGCGCCCTGGCGGCCGCGTGTCTGAGCGCCGCGCTCCTGCTCCTGCTCCTGGGCGCCGCGACCCGCGCCCTACTCCCGGGTGAGTGCCCGCTGGGCCGGGGGCAGCGGCCGGACCCTCGACGGGGCAGGGGCACCTGCTGTCTGCTCCTGGGCCAGGGCGCCCCAGCTCCCCGCAAGGTGTTCCTCCCTTCCAGAAGCGGTCTCCCAGCGCCAGGGATGGGCACCGCTGGGCCCTGCCAGCCTGTGCCTAGGGGCCCCGGGTCAGTGGCGGGTGGTGGGCTGCGTTTGCCCACCTAGGAAGGCAGCTTCCTTTCGTACCCAGAACCCCCCCCCCCCACCCACCCACCCACACACCCTTAGCGCCTGGCCTGGGAGGGAGTTTGATGCCCCTGCATCCCCCGCTGGTTCGTCTGTGTGGCTGGCAGGGTGCTGCCGCGGGCGACCTGCTCCACCTGAGGTTCACACTGACAAGGACTTGTGGCTCCTTTGCATCTACCTCATGGTCTGGTTGGTGTGAGGCAGCCAGTCAGGACCCCGCAGCGTGGAGTGCCTGCTCCAGGCCGGCTTGTGCCAGACTTCACTTGCATGAACAACTCAAACCCTCTCACCGGCCCATTCACAGGAGGGACGTGCCTGCCAGGGAAGTGAGTGCAGGGATGGGTGTGGATGGCTGACTCGCTGGCTGCACAGTCTGTCCTGGGCTTGAGGGGCCCAGCCGTTGGCTTGTCCTCCTGAGCTCTGGCTCTGTTTGCCTTTCCCGGTGTGAGGGTGTGTGTGTGTGTGTTTGGGGGGCGGGGATTGTGAAAATCCTTGGAGTCCCCTTTTGATGCCTCTCAGACAGGGTCTCAGGGAGTAAGTAACCACACCCCAGGGTGGGCAGGGGCCACTGGGCAGTGCGTTAGGGTGGCCTAAGTAATGAGACTGAGGAGACTGTTGGGGGGGCAGCACTTGCCTATGGGGGACCCCGGCTGGGTCTAGGTTGGTGTAGGATAGGTCATCCACAGCCTTATGTGCTGGGTGGCCTATTCCTCCCCTCCAGGCTTCGGGGCTCCCATCTGTAACGGAGTGCCCAAGCTCCTCCTTACCCGGCTTCTGCTGAGGGGAAGGAGGGCACACAGGGAGTGCCTGGCCTCGGGCCTCCTATCCACAGCACTGTCCCGTTTGGCCCGGCATGTGCTCCTTCCCTCCCGCGGTGAGGGGCTTCTCCCCCACCCCCACTGCCTGCCACCCTCACACTTCCCTGACTGCCTCTGGACTGGAGGCCAGGGTTTGGAGAGGCCTTCTCAGCGCTCGCCAGTTCACCCTGCCACTCACGACAATTCCCTCTGTGGCTGGACACTGCTGTCCAGACCTGGACACCTCCACAAGCCGCGGGTGGGAGCTGTAGTCCTGTACACCAAAATGGTTGCGGGTTTGATTCCCGGTCAGGGCACAGCCCTAGGTTTCGGGTTCGATCCCCAATTGGGGCTCATATGGGAGGCAGATGGATGTTTCTCTCTCACATTGATATCTCTCTCTCCCTCCTTTCTTCCCTCCCTCCCTTTAAATCAATAAACATATCTTCAGGTGAAAATTTTTTTAAAAAGGAGAGACTGAAATATCCTGATGTGGGTGAGACCTTTGAGTTGAGATCTGAACAAGTAGTATCTCCCCTAAAATGCCGTTCCCTGGAGGAGCTTCCCAGGTAGAAGGAAAAGTTTGTGCAAAAGTGAGGATGCACCTGCTATGCTGCAGCTGAGGAGAGAGCTGGGAAGGGTGGGAGATGCGCCTGGAGGGCCTTGGGAAGGAACTGGAATTTACTCTTGGCCATGGGAAGCCATGGAGGCTTTAAAATCACCAAGATGGAACAAGAAGAAAGAGGAAGCCAGTTGAAGAGACTGGTGATTTTCCTGAGCAGAGTGGACGGCTTGCCCTGGGCTGTTACTGTGGAGGAAGCAGAAATGGGGGGCTTCCTGATGGTTCTGGAGACAGAGCGGATGTGACTGGTGCCCGAGAATGATCTGATCAGATAGATTTCCATCCCATGTGGTTTGTGGAGTCCAGCGTACAGTCTGAATTTTAAATTTGAGTGGAGAGATCACTATTTCCAAAAAAAAAAAAAAAGCAGAATTGCTTTTTACTTATGAAGGGCTTGTCAACGTGTTCATCGCTTAGCCTGATGTAATGTCCCTGACCCAGGGGCACAGAGATCACCACGGAAGGCCTAAGTCATCAGGGGGAGTGAATGGGTTAGGGCAGACTCCAGCAGCGAGGCCTGCGGCTCCTGCTTATCTGGTCTTACAACACTAGCCCAGCTAGAACTTATTAACCAGAAACCTTGTGTCGTAATCTATGCTTACCAGACTGGGATCACTATTGTTTCCCCAAAATGGTGAAGCCTCAAGTCCCCCAAGCAGCAACTTGCCCCCTCACCTCCCACCCTACCCCCCACCCCCACCCCACCCCCGTATAAAGCAGGGGACTGAGGCTTTCCTTGGAGGTGAACATGCATGGACAATTTGTCTGGTTTCTTGGTGTGGCACTTCAGCCACCAGCCTGTGGATGCTGTGAATTGAGTTTTGTGCAGGGTGGAGTGGGTGCCTGAGGGCGGGAGGGCATGGCTTGCATTAAGGTCATACATATGCTGTGCCCTGGGGTAAAATCCTATTTCTGGCCCTTACTTGCTGTGAGGCCTTAGGTTTGTTTTGTTGCCTCTCTGATCCTATTTCCCCATCTGTCAGGTGAGGATATAATAGTTACCACCCAATAGGAGAAAGCATCCATGTACACAAATCACTGAGTACAGTGCATGGTGACGCCCGCATTTCCGGGAATTCTCCCAGTCTCTGTTTGTCATTGTGTGTAGTTCCTTCTCTCTCCATCTCTGTCCTTGGCACCCATTTCCTCTTTCTCTCCTCCCTCCTATTGCCCTCCCTCTTCTCTCCTCTCTCCATAACCTCCTGCTATATTTGTTTCCTTTCTTCAAAGCAGAACCCCGTGTGGTTTGCCTGTGGTGGCTCTGGATGGCAGAGTTTTTGGCTAAGGTCCAGGACCCCCTCCCTGACCACGAGACTGGGGCCTGCCCACCTAGCTCTCCCAGGCCTGTCTGCTCCACAGTGCTCTGGGCAGGGGCCCTGGGACAGGGAGCCCAGTGGAAGGGCTGGGAGGAAATAAATTGGCCAGGGAAGGGGGGGTAGGGAATGGGGGCGGGAGGTTGGGAGATGGCAGTGGAGGTTGGGGGAGGCCTCAGGGTGGCCCTGTTTGAGGCTAGTCCCTATGCTAGACCCCCAGCCTCTTGCTGTCCAGAGGGGGGGGGTGGACCCTGGGATCTTCAAGCATTCCCTTCTGAGCCCCTAGACCCATCTGTCCCCCCTCTATGGCTGGCCTGCCCTCTTGGTGGACCTGGGTTCCTCTGATCTGTGTGGCAGGCCCGGGTGGAGATGGCCCAGCCCTGTAATCACTGGCCACAGCTACTCTGAGCCTCTCTCTACTGCCCACTTCCTCTTATACTCCACCCACTGGCCACCGGAGTCTGGTATGGGACCCACACTCCTGCAGGCTGCGTGTGGTCTGCCTAGGAAATGACAGGCCTTTCTCAAGGGCTGGTGTTTCTGGAAGGTTCTGAGTTAAGGGGCCTTAGAATAAGTTTCTTCTCTGTCACTTGGAGTTCCTCTTCCCACAACCCCTGGTGGGCACCAGCCCTTCCTCAGATCCAGCTGTGGTCCCAAGAGGAGCTGGTTACTGGGTGACCTCGTGCAAGAGATAACACCTCTCAGAGCCTCCACTTTGCCATCTGCAAAATGGTGAGAAAGGTGAACCATAATCTTCTCGTTCGTAGGCGAAGTTCAATCACTGAGCCACACTGGCTGGGCTATACCATAGCTTTTTTATTCGCTCATCTACTAATGGACACTTGGGCTGTTTACAGATCTTAGCTATCCTATATAATAAAAGCCCAATATGCTAAGTGTCCAGTTGGCCATTCAACCAAAGTGTAATATGCTAATGATATGCTAAGGCAGCTCAACCGCTTGCTATGATGTGCAGTGACCACCAGGGGGCAGATGCTCTAACTGGTAGGTTAGCTTGCTGCTGGGGTCCAGCTGATTAGGACTGAGTGAGACAGGTCAGACATGCCCTGGAGCCCTCCTGCAGTCCCTCTCCTGCTGGCCAACCTCCCATGTTTTACCATGGCCCCGATCATGCACCAGTTGGGTCCCTCAGCCTGGTCTGTGCCCTCTTGCAATCTGGGACTCCTCAGGGGATGTCAGAGAGACAGCTTCGCCCAATCCCACAGGCCAGGCCAAGGGACCCCAATGGTGCACGAATTGTGCACCAGGCCTCTAGTTGTAAATAATTCTGCTATGAACATAGGAGTGCGTATATTCTTTCTGATTGGTTTTTCAGGATTCTTAGCATAGACTAGTATTCCCAGAAGTAGGATTATTGGGTCAAATGGCAGTTCCATTTTTAATATTTTGAGGAAACTCCATATTAATTTCTATAGTGGCTGTACCAGTCTGCATTCCCACCAACAGTACTGCGGTTTCCTTTTCTTCACATCCTGGCCAGCACTTGTTATTTGTTTACTAGAGGTCTGGTACACGAAATTTGTGCACTTGGAGGGGGAGTCCCTCAGCCTGGCCTATGCCCCCTCACAGTCTGGGAGCCATTGGGGGATGCCCGACTGATGGCTCAGGCCTGCTCCCTATGAGGTGCAGCCCTAAGCTGACAGTCGGACATCCGTAACACTGCCGTGGAGGCGGGAGAGGCTTCCACCACTGCCGCTGCACTCACCAGCTGTGAGCCCTGTTTCTGGCTGAGCGGTGCTCCCCTGAGGGAGCGCACTGACCACCAGAGGGCAGCTCCTGCATTGAGCGTCTGCCCCCTGGTAGTCAGTGCATATCATAGTGACTGGTTCCGCTGTTCAGTTGATTTGCATATTAGCCTTTTATTATATAGGATTGATGACTAGAGGCCCAATACACAAAAATTTGTGCACTTGGGGGACCCTCAGCCTGGCCTGTGCCCTATCACAGTCTGGGACCCCTGGGGGAATGTCCACCTGCTGACTTGGGCCCACTCACTGGGGGATTGGGCCTAAGCTGGCAGTCAGACATCCCTCTGGCAGCCCGGGAGCCCTTGGGGGATGTCTACTTGCCATCGGGGAGCAGGCCTAAGCTTCAGTCAGACATCCTTAGCGCTTCTGAGGAGGTGGGAGAACTCCCACCACCACCGCAGTACTGGCAGCCTTCAGCCTGGCTTGTAGCTGAGCAAAGCTCCCACTGTGGGAGCACACTGACCACCAGGGGCAGCTCTTGCATTGAGTGTCTGCCCCCTGGTGGTCAGTGTGTGTCATAGTGACCAGTCATTCCCAGTGGTTCTGCTGTTAGGGTCAATTTGCATATTACCCTTTTATTTTATATAGGATAGGATAGCCATTCTGGCAGGTATGAAGTGATACCTCATTGTAGTTTTAATTTATATCTCTCTGATGATTAGTGATGTTGAGCTTTTTTTTTGGTATGTCTATTGGCCATCTGTATGTCCTCTTTGGTAGAGTGTCTATTTTTTTTTTAAGTTTCCTTCTTATTTTTGACAGATTTACAGATGTCCCCTACTTCCCCCCACTTCCTCTTATCCACCCAACCCTCACCTCCCTCCAGGCCTTGACCACACTATTGTCTGCATCCACTGACTATGCTTTGGTTAATCTCTTCCCATCCCCCACACCTCCTTTCCCTATCTGTTTCATACATCCATGTCTCTGAACTTAATGAGCCTCTGGGTGTAGTCAGAGTTTAACTCCACAGGGCTGGATGAGAGGGTTTCCAAAGGGTGGTGCTATTGCTCCCCCCCCCCTCCGCCCCCCAGGCTATTGCTGCATGAATGGGAAAGGTCTGCCTGAGAAAGATGGCTTTTGCAGGATGGGGCAATAACTCAGTACAGGGATCCAGGTAGCTGTCCTCTCAGCTCTCTCCCCAGAGCCACCAAGCTGGACTCTCCTCAAACAGCTCGAGGCCACTCTGCCCTCCCTCTGCTGCAGCCCACGGTGAGTGGCTGC
>PVJC01015100.1:0-20059 GCA_004026665.1 Murina feae
CTGCAACAGAGCTGACAGAGACCCCTATGGGCCCTACACTAAGACCACAGCTGCACCCCCTAGAATTTGGTCCTTCCCACAACCAAATTAGTCTAATAAACGTCTCCCTGGAGTGAGAAGAACCCCCTCCTTTGAAGACTAATCCAGTAACATCTGGCCTGAGTTTGGCCTCACTCTCTGTGCCAATTAGCTGCTGTCCTGCTCCCCACTGTGGTGCCCACTCATCTGTCCAAGTCACCTCCCCCCACCCATGGCTGGCTTCCCTGGATGCCCTACTTCATAGCTGGGTGCCACAGTCTGGGGAAAGAGTCCAAAGTGTCCCCTGAGTAGCACAGGGAGGGCAGTATTAGAAGCACTGCCTCCCAGGTGGCTACTATGAGGGGAGCTTGAGAGAAAGCTTTGCTCTGAGACCTGACCCTGTCACATGCCAGTCCAGTTCGGTCATGGCGGCAACTGGTCAGGATAAGGGGAAAGTGCAGCGAGGGCATCTCCATGCCCTGCTCCCTAAAGGCTACGCTGGGAGTGTCAGTGAAATCTGAGGTCCGGCTTGGTCCCGTCTGGGAAGGACGAAGGCTAGGACCTCCTCTCTCTCAGTAACCGCCACTCTCTCCCAGCCACTGAACCATTTAGTCAAATGGCTGGTCCTTACAAAGCGTGAGTGGTGACTCCCACCAGAGAATGTGCCTCCAACAAACAGGAGAAACACAAAGTGAGTGGTGGGGAAACTGAGGCCCTGAGGGGGAGAATCAGAGACAAATTATGGCTGGGCCTGGTTCCCAGAACTCCCAGATGAAGTTCCTCCCAGAGCATCCTTGTGCCTTGTGGTCTAGTCTTCTAGCATGGCACTGAGTACCAGCAAAGTCACTCTGCCCAGGGGGTGGGAGATCTGAAGCCAAGCTTTCCTATTTCTGTTCTCTTGATGGGTGACTAGAGGTGATCCACTCAGGCTTCCGGGGTCTGCCTGAATCTCAGTGAAATCAGATGCAGGCTGTGAGAAGATATAGTGGTGCCATGGCCTCCAGAGAGAGGTCTGGTCTTCATGGACATCAGGAACCAACCTTTCTCTCAGCCTCAGTGTCTTCATCTGTAAAATGGGGGAGTAACCTGGGAGACCACTATGGGCCCAATGCTGAGAACATAGCAGCACCATTTGGAATTTGACCTATCCCACTTGGAGGGCAGGGTCTGACTCACTCTCATCTCTGCCTCCAGAGCCTCAGTACAATGCCTAGCACACTCCCCCAACATCTTGGAGTTTGAAGACCTTGGAGCTGTATAATAACTTCTAATCTATCTGACTCAAGTCAGGGGATGCTACCTGATGATCTACAAGCCCCACCCATCCCTCCTGCCACTACTGCAATTCTACTTTGAGACTATCTCCCCGAAACTAATGACTTTAGGGAGCAAATTTCTTATGTTCTTCACAGACATCACAAACCTGGCTCATCGTTTTGCATTTGGCTTTGAACTTGTTGTCTGGACTTCTAAGAAATCAGTAATGAGGGATTCTAATACTTGTTTGTTCTTGGAACTCTCCTAAAAATAACTTGGTCAAATGAGGGTGGGGGGGCGAGACTGTCCCCTAAAACATTTCTCCTTCATTCCATCCGAAGTCTTGAGTTCCAATTACTCATAAAAGTTCCCATGTGCATAGTTCCAAATTCTAATGAATTTCCAGGAAATATCACCAAAATGATGTTGGCATCGTCAAGATGTGTTCGCTTTGTTTTGTTTGTTTGTTTGTTTGTTTGTTTGTTTTTTCAAAAACTCCTGCTAGCTGCTCCCTTTCGTGCAGACAGCAACTGCATAAAATATGTCGGTTTTTGGGGCATACTATTGGAGCTGTGTCTTAATGGCATAATTGATGATATCGGATTCTCAGAACCATCAAATCTTGAGATTTCAGAGTCAGCATGCCCAGAATAATACCCAGCAGTCTCTCCTCCCAAAGTCAACTCTTTTCATAGATTCATCTCAATGTCTATCCATGACGCTCTATGTTTCTGAGCAAGTGAATTATTTTGGGCCTTATTTCTTTAATTGTCATATCTTTCCAACTAAATAAAGAGTCTGATGTCAACCAAGTTCCTGAAGGAGGCCAGCTATGGTCAAGGTGCTCAGGGCAAGGTCCCAGCATAAAGGGCAGCTGCATCTGGAAAGCTGCCATCTTGTTCCCATGGGGAGCTTCCTTGGCCATCCATGCCATCTCCATGTCCATCATGACGGTCCATCCCTGTCCCAGTCCCAATCTCAATAAACTTCAATTGCTGGAAAGAAGCAACCAGATCTGAGCAGCCCCAAGGCTTCAGCTTCACGCCGGGCTGGCAAGTGGGCATTTAGCACCTTCCCCTGGCAGAGCAGCTAAGCCGCAGAAATGAGCTTGGGTTACATTCCAGGGTCCAGCCAATTTGGCAGATCCATGAGTCAAGGCTGGTGTGTGGCCAGCCATGAGTCTAGCACAACTAAAAGGCATAAAACCGTACTTTGCTGTTGAGATACACGCCCATGGGAATGCATTGTAGGCAGTTCCCCAGACACAATCCTTGATTTCTGCTACCATGCTCTTCCTAACAGCCTTCCTCCTGCCAGGAGTCTCCACGGCACATGTCTCCTTATGCATCTGGAACCCAGCTTCCCTCCGATTAAAATGCTGCCTCCAGTAATGCTAATGATGGGGGCCACGAGGCATGGGTGAAGGGCAGAGTCCCCTCTGTCATCTCTGATCGCAAGTCAAACCTCAGCTACATCTACTCCTTCCCAGCAAGTCCATGGCTTTAAGGACTTTTCACCAGTTCTGAATATCAAAACTTCTTTGGAGGCTGGAGCTAGGATCTTGACTCTAGAACATCAAGGGACCCCTCATCATGGACGTCTTAGCTTCATCAGAGGTCAGAGCAGAGGCCTCAGCTCCACAACATCAAGCAGAACTATGATCATGGGCATCAAAGCTTCATTGGAGACTTGAGCTGGATTCTCAGTTCTGGAACATCAAGAGGTCCAATCAGTGCTGACATCCGAGCTCCATCAGAGGCTGGAGCCAGGGTCTCAGATCTGGAACATCATGAGGGCCACTCCTCATGGACATCTGCACTCCATCAGAGGCTGGAATTGGATTTTCATATCTGGAACATCAAGTGGACCCTTCATCGTGGATATCTGAGCATCAGAAGGTGGAGCTGGGGTCTCAGTTCTGGAACATCCTGATGGCCATTCATCATGGACATCTGAGCTTCACTGGAGGCTAGAGCTGGAGTCTTGAATCTGGAACATCAAGAGGGCCATTTGTTGACATTGGAGCTCAGTCAGAGGCGGGAGCTGAGGTCCCAGATCTGGAAATTCATGAGGGCCACTCATCGTGGACATCTGATCTCCATCGGAGGCTGAAGTTAGAGCTGGAATCTCATATCTGGAACATCATGAGGGCCCCTCATTGTGAACATCTGAGCTTCACTGGAGACTTAGCTGGGTTCTCAGTTCTGAAACATCAATCTGGCCACTCATCATGGACATTTGAGTTTCATTAGAGACTTGAGCAGAGATCTTAGTTCTGGAACATTGAGGTGGCCACTCATCATGGACATCTGAACTTCATCATGGACTGGAGCTGGGTTCTCAGATATTAAACATCATGAGGGCCACTCACTGTGGACAACTGAGTTCCATCAGAGGCTGGACCTGGGGTTTCACATCTGGGACATCAAGAGGACTCTTCATCATGGACATCTGAGCTTCATTGGAGGCTGGCATTGGGTTCTCAGTTCTGGAATATCAAGATGGCCACTCGTCATGGACATTTGAGCTTCATCACAAGCTGGAGCTATGGTCTCAGTTCTGGAGCATCAAGTGGACCCTTCATCATGGACATCAGAGCTTCATCGGAGGCTGGAACTGGGTTCTCAGTTCTGAACATCAAGATGGCCACTCGTCATGGACATTTGAGCTTCATCAGAGGCTGGAGCTGAGGTCTTAGTTCTAGAACATCAAGAGAGCCACTCATCATTGACATATGAGCTTCATCGGAGGCTGGAGATGGGTTCTCAGATCTAGAACATCAACAGGGCCACTTGTCAGGGACATCTGGGCTTCATAAGACTCTGAAGCTGGGTTCTCAGATCTGGAACCTCAAGAGGGCCACTCATCATGGATATCCGAGCTTCACTGGAGACTTGAGCTGGATTTTCAGTTCTGGAACATCAAGATGGCCACTTTCAGAGGCTGGAGCTGGAATCTCAGATCTGGAATATCAAGAGGGCCGCTCATCATGGACATCTGAGCTCCATCAGAGGCTGGAGCTGGGTTCTCAGATCTGGAACAGCATGAGGGCCACTCATTGTGGACCTCTGAGCTTCAACAGTGGCTGGAGCTATAGTCTCAGCTCTGGAACATCTAGGAGTCCCTCATTCTTAATGAGTCAGCTTCATCAGTGACTGCAGCTTTACTCATCACACACAGGACTCTTCTGGACTGTCTCCCTCTCTTGGTTGGGCATAGACTCATCTGTGTGGGGCATACTCTGGAGGTTGTCTTCTCCTGGTCTCACTGATGCCTGGACCATCACTCAGCACCATCCATGTATCCATTTCCATCAGGGACTGGGGTCAGGTCTTCTTGGCTTGTCCAGGTGTTCTTTCTCTTTGAAAAGGAGCTATATTATGCCCATGCACTCATGGCTGGATTCGTTTGTATTTCTCTAAGTCACCTCACAAGGGGAGGGTGGGGAGTAAAAAGGGAGGAGAAGAAAGAAGAAAGCAGAGGGAGAAGGAGAAGGAGAAATAGGAAGGGGGAAAGAGGTAGCAGTAGTGGTGGTAGTGGCTTTGGCTTTGACGGTGACAAGAGTGGTGGTGGCAGTGAGCCTCTTCCTGGGTTGTGTGTCCAGCTCATCTGCTTCAGCGATTCCAAATGGGCAGGCCCAAGAACTCTGTGTAGACTTGAGTTCAAAGCACTCTACCCTTGCTCCCTCTGCCCTCATCCAGCCTAGGCCACAAGTTGCTGTCCATTAGTCTGATAGTCTTGAGCTGGGCTCAGTGGCCCTGCCATGGGGCAGAGGAGCATCTGAGGGTTGGCCTCTGCATTTCCTTCAAGGTCCTGCTCAATAACCATCTTGTGGAATGAGTGTTGACTCAGGGTCACAGCCAGATTGTACCTGCTTGAGACTACCTGCTTGGCCATACACTTGCCTTCAGTTTTAAAACGATAACTGCCTGGCCAGAGGCCCCCAACCACCACAATGTGTGAGGAAAAGAACTTTAGCCCTGGGGGAAGCCCCTCTGAGGCTGCAGAAGCTAGGACAGTGAGCTCAACTCAGACTTCCTCCGCCAACTCTCTATATTCCTTTCTGGAAAGAATAGGCATCCTATGACCATTAGAAGAAGGGGGACCAGCCAGGTTAGTTCATCCAAATGTGCATCAGTCCCAGAACCTCCACCAGGCCAGCCCTGCTTCAGGACATCTTATCACCCTTGAGTGTGAGATGGGTAGGGGACAGGCAGGGACTGGAGCTGGCTCCCCTGCCGTCCCCACCCATCACACTGCCCAAAGAGAAGAACCAATGAGAGGCACATTTAACACTTACCCGTCCTTACATTAGTAGCACATCCATTACTGTGTTTGTTAAGGCAAAAAAGGTATTTATTGAGAGCACAACAGAGTGTGCCAAGTCCCAGGTTGGGCACTTTCAGACCGCACCACAGGCTCCTCACAACAACCCTGTGAGGTAGGTGCAGAGCCCATTTCACAGATGCGGATGTCGAAGGCACAGCCAGTCCCCTAAGTCTCAGGATTCGTAAGGTGTGGGCAGGGGGTCAAGCCCACGTGTCTGACCCTCAGCTCAGTGAAGTCCATTCGCAAAGGGTGGGCGGCTACCGCAGGGGAAGCTGAGGAGGAGGGCGCACCCCTCCTCGCAGGGGGCAGCCGGGTCCAGAGTCTTTGGGTCCAGCCTGTCCCGAGGGAATGTGTGCAGGGCGTCCCCGTGGCTGTGGAGGCTGAGAGAGACACAGGTGCAGATGAAGGCCACCCACTCCTGGTCGCACCGGCTAACAAGAGTTCTCATGCAGACAGGCAGGTCAGGAGCGCAGAGAGGACAAGAACCCCCTCTGCTTACAAGACGGAGCGCCTGAAACCTGGATGTCGCAGGAAAGACCCTGGCTCCCCGTTGCCATGGGGTCGAGGGGACCACCCAGCCACCAGCTCTGGCCTGTCTACTTAGTGCCCTTCAGCCTCTGGTGTCCTGCACATCACCTGGGTCTCCTCCACCCACACAGACTTCCAGAAGCACAACCCTGGTCGTGGCACCCTCCCCGACCAGCCACTTCTCAGGGCTCACCTCACTAACCCAAAAGCTAGAACTCCTAGCCTCTCCAAAGACCATTACCAATTCAACCTGAGTGTTTTCTAAAACATCAGCCTCATCCTACTCTTGGGGTTTCTAGAATTCTCCCTGATCTTCCCATTTTGGCCTCTCTTCCCCAAACCTGTTAAATCTCTGTGTGCAAAAGCCAACCTTTCCCTCCCTCGCTGTCTCCCCAGGTGCTTCTCCCACACTGCTACTCTGTGCAACAGTCCCCTGGGCCAGACCGAGGCCAGGGAGCACAGGGCTGTGACCAGCGCCCACAGACTGCAGGACACACGGACAGCCTCAAAGCCCCCAGGAGGGCGAGGGCTTCTGTGTGCCAGGTAACAAAGCATTTGTTTTCATATAAATAACCTCGCTGAAGCAAAAACCATGTCAGGTATGTGACTAGTTCCAGATTACAGGTAAGCAAGCTCACATAGCTCCCACACACACACCCACAAACACACATGCGTAAAAAGGTACCGGGGCAGCCTCAAACCCAGATCTTGATGCTTGAGAACAAGTACACGGGGTGCAGACAGGCACCACCACCTTTCCCGGTGTCTACCGCATCCCCTAGAGGACACGATCATGATGCACCCAATCTACAGATGGGAATGCCAAGACTCGGGGCGGTTTAAGTAACCTGCCCAAAGACCACTACACTGGCAAACGGTAACATCAGGACTAGAAACTAGGTGGGCAAGACCTCCAGAGCCCCACCCTCAACATCTGCCCTGCGAGGTGGGTGCTTGGTTCCCCCGCAAAAGATAGGCCCAAGCAGTCACCTTATGTTTAAACACCGCACATCTGTCTAGCTCCAAGGTCCTGGCTGTGCCCAGTCTACCTACTCTTCAATGCAATCAATAAAATGCTGAATTCTCAGTAGTGTCCCCAAGGCCCAAACCTTGTCCCATGCTGGGAGCAATGGGCTAAAGGGGGTCTCACCGGGTCTGGGACCTGCATGGATGCTGGGGGCTGCATCTAGGGTTTGCAAAGTGCCATGTGCTTTGGGCACCCTGCTTCACTGATGAGTTGTTCTGTGTAGCCCCCTCACAGGGCATGGTCCTTGTCATCCACAAGAGCAATCATCAACCCCAATTTTCTCTAAATAGAGCTGAGCATTAACTAATCTCAAATGGGGCAGGAATGGCTCTAAGATCTCCTCTGTGGCGCCAGACCAAGGTGCGCTAATGACTTGAAAGCTTGCTCACGGCTGGAACCAGCCCTTCAACTCAGGCCCCCTGGTTCTCACTCGAGCCTCTTGAAAATATAGGCTGTGATTTCTGAGCACACAGGGAACACAGTTTACTGATTACTAATCAACCTCGTTTTGTAAGGAACCAAGTTGGAAAAGATAATCAAACTTTCAACAGAACTCAGACTTGGAAGTGGCAGCTGAATAAGGGTCTCACCTGATGACTGACACACAAACACATGCCCTTGCAGACTTGCTCAGCTTTCCTTCCCAAAGGAGATGTCAGAATGAAGCCTTGTGAGCCGGCCCTAGTCTAGCACTAGCTGATTTTTAAAATTGTGTGTTGACTGGGAGTGAATGAAGGAATTAAGGGATGAAGGAATGGGTTTCAACCATGGCCATCTGGTGGAAGAACCTGGAAAGTGGAAGGCAAAGGTTATGGCAGGGACCAGGCACCACCAGACAGGGTGGTCTGGGGAGGATGACTCCGCTGGTGGGCAGGGGCCTCTGTCAGACCCCAGACCTGGATTCATCACTGTGTGTGATGCATGGGAAAGCACCAAGCAGAAGGAAGCCATGTGGGTGACAGTGGCAGATGAGATTCAGCTGGGACTTCCTTACAGCAGTGACTGGAGGAAGAAGTATAAATACGGGTGTTTGCTATATGACCACAGCGCATGGCACTACATATCACACCCAAAGGAAAAGGTTTGCTTTCAGAAAAGGGAGAGGCCAAAATGCCATGTTAGGAAAGATAGGACAAATTCAAGGATGGATGGATGGATCAAATTAAGTTGGAAATCATCGCCAACCTTCCAAGAATATCTCTGACAACTCATTACACTCTCATGCATCCCTTCATTCTCTCATCCATCAGCCAATCATTCAATCACTCACTACACATTAACCCATCCTTCCATCCTCTCATCTAGCCCCCCACTTACCAACTCACTACATCTACAACCATCCATCCATCCTGCCATCTTCTCTTCCATTAGCCAATCAATGACCATTCACAGCATATTCATCCATTCTCTAATTGATAGGCCAATCACTTATCCACTCACTCACAACTTTATCAACATTTGATTATCTCATCCATTAGCCAATTACACCTTCAACCACATAATACCTTCAATATCCTTCCTTCCATTCATCAATCAGCCAATCATTCATTCACTCACTATACTTTCATCCATCTTTCCATCTTCTCATGTCTTTCTATCCTCTCATCCATTAGCCAGCCACTCATCCACACACCACATCTTCATCCATTCTTTCAACATCCTGTCCTCTTATCCATTAGCCAACCACTCGTTCACTCACTAAAACTTTTTCACTCACTAAAATTTCATCCATCCTTCCATCTTTTCATACATTAGCCAACCACTAACCCAATCACTACATCTTCATTGCTCCTTTCATACTCTTATCCATCAGCCAACCACTCATACACTGATTCACATCTTCATCCACCATCATCCTCTCATCCATTAGCCAATCACTGACCACTTACTACATCTACATTCATACCTCCATCTTCTCAGCCATCAGCCAATCACTCATTCACTCACATCTTCATCCATCCTTCCATCCTCTCATCCATCAGCCAACTACTCACTCGCTTACTAAATCTTAAGCCATCCTACTATCCTTCCATCCTTTCATCTATTAGCAATACACTGACCACTGACTACATCTTCATCACTTCCATCCTCTCATCTATCAATTAACCACTCATCTCCCCATTCATAGCTTCACCCATCCTTCCATCCTCTAATCCATTAGCCAATCACTCACTATACCTTTATCCATGCTTTCACTGTCTTATCCATCTGTCAAACAAAAACCCACTCACTACATCTTCATCCTTCTTCCAGACTCTGATCCACTAGCCAATCATTTATTTACTCACTATACAGTCATCCATCCTACCATCCTCCCATCCATCATCCTACCATTCACCCACTTACATCTTCATCCATCTATTATCCTTCCATCCTCTCATCATTAGCAATACACTGACCAATTACTACATATTCTTCTCTCCTTACATCCTCCCATTCATCAGTCAAACACTCACCCACTCATTCACATCTTCATCTAGCCTTCCATCTTACATCTTCTCATCCATTAGCCAATCACTGATCACTCCCTACATCATAATCCATATTCTCATCTATAATCCAATCACTCAGTCATTCACTACCCCTTTATCTATCTTTCCACTGTCTTATCCATGAGTCTACCAAAAACTCACTCATTACATCTTCATCATCCCTCCATCCTCTCATCAATCAGCCAACCACTCACTCAATCACTACATTTTCATCCATCCTTCTATTCTTCAATCCTCTCATCCATTAGTCATATACTGACAACTCACATCTATATACATCCCTTTATCCTTTCATTCATCCACCAATCATTCACTACACCTTCATACATCCTTTCCTCATCTCATCCATCAGCCAACTAAAAACCCACTCCCTAAATTTGCATCTATCCTTCCATTTTCCCATACCTTAATCCATCAGCCAATCATTAATTTACTCATTAGACCTTCATCCATCCTTCAATCCTCTATACATCAATCAACTACTTACCCACTCACTACATCTTCATGTATCCTTCTAGCCTTCCATGCACTCACCCATTTTCCAATTGTTCACAACTCACTACATCTTCATCCATCCCTTTATCCTCTCATCTATCAGGCATTCACTTATTCACTCACTATACCTTCATCCATCTTTCTATCATCTTATTCATCAGTCAACCAAAATCCCACCCACTACCTATGCACCAATCCTTCCATACTCTCACCCATCAGCTAATTTTCATTCACTCACTACACTTTATACCATCCTTCCATCCTCTAATTGATGAACCAATCATTCACCAACTCACTACATCTCCATTTATCCTTCTGACCTTCCATCTGCTCATCCATTAGCGATTCATTGACTACTCACTCCATCTGTATCCACTTCTTTATCCTCTCACCAATCAGCTATTCACTCATTTACTCACCACACTGTCATCCATCCTTCAATTGTCTCATCCATCAGCTAACCACTGAACACTCACATCTTCACCAATCCCTCCATCCTCTCATTCATCAACCAACCACTCACCCCCTCATTCATATCTTCATTCTTTCATCCTTGTTCCAATCACCCACTCACATCTTCTTCTATCCTCTCATCTTCTAATCCAACCACTCATTTGCATCTTCATTCATTCTTTTATCCTTCCATGCTCTCATCCATTCACCAGTCATTGACCACTCACTACATCTTCATTCATCCCTCCATATTCTTATACATCAGTGAATCATTCATACACTCACTACAAATTTATCTTTCCTTCAATATGACATCAGTCAACTACTGACCTATTCTCTACATCTTCATCCCTCCTTACATCCACTCAATCACATCTTCATCAATCCTTCTATCTTTCAATCATATCATCCATTAGCAAATCCTTAACAACTTACTACACCAGCATCCATGCTTCCATCCCCTCAGGCATCAGCCAACCAATCACCCATTCACATCTTATCCATCCCTCATCCTTTCATCCATGAACCAAGTCATCATCCGCCCATTACACCTCATCCATCAAGCCATTCTCTCATCCATCAACTAACCACTCACCCAATCATTGAATCTTTATTCATCCTTATATCCTTCTATCTTCTCTTCCATTAGTCATTCACTGACCACTGAAAACATCTTCATCCATCCCTCCATCCTCTAATCTGTTAGCCAATCATGCATTCACTCACTAAGCCTTTATCCATACTGCTAGCCTCTCATCCATCAGTCAATGACTGAGCCATTAACTACATCTTAGTCCATCCTTCCATCCTCTCATCCTTCAGCCAAACACAGACCCACACTCCCATCCTCCTCCATCCCTCCATTCTATATTAGTCAACCATTCACATACTCATCCGTCCTGCTGTTTATTAGCCAACCACTGATCCACTCAGTACATCTTCATCACCCTTCAGCCAGACACTCACCCACTCATTACATTCTCATCCATCTTAACATCCTTCCATTCTCTCATCCATTACCCAATCACTTATGACTTACTACAACTTTATGCATTCTTCCTGTCAATCCATCAACCAACCAATCATCCACTCATTAAATCTTCATCAATCCTTCCATCCTCTCATCCAGCAGCAAACCATTGACCCACTCAGTACATCTTCATCTCCCTTCCATGTTCTAATCCATCAGCTAACCACTGACCCATACACACATCTTCATCTATCATTTCATCCTTCATCTTTTCCATAAAACAAACCACTCATGTACTCATTCACAACTTCATTCTTCCATCCTTTCATTACCTGATCACTGAAAACTCACTACATCTTTATTCATTGCTCAATTCTCTTCTTTATCAGCCAACACATAACTCACTCATTATATCATCCATCCTCTCATCTATTAGCCATTCATTCACCACTAACTACATCTTCATCTATCCTTTTATCCTCTCACCCATCAGCCAATCATTCACTCACTACACTTTCATCCATCTTATCATCCTCTGATCCATCACCAAACCAATTACTCACTTACTACATCTTTATCCACCAGCAAATCACTCACCCAAACACATCTTTATCTGTCCTTCCATCTTCACATCGATCAGCCAACCATGGATACACATTCATATCTTTATCCATCCCTCCATCCTCTTATCCAGCAGCCAATGCATCACACATTCACTACATGTTTATCCATCTCTCCATCCTCTCATTTACCAGCAAACTACTCAACCACTACTACATCTTCAAACTGTCCTTCTATATTCAACCATCAGCTGGATACTCACCCACTCATTACATCTTCTCAACCATTAGTCCATCACTGACCACTCACTATACCTTCATCTATCTCTCCATCTTGTCATCCATCAGCCAACGACTGACCCACTAGTCACATCGTCATCCATGCTTCCACCCTCCCAAGCAATAGCCAATCACTGATGACTAACTATATCTTCATCCATCCTTCCATCCTCTCAATTAACCAATCACTGACCACTTTCTATATTTTCATCCATCCCTCCATCCTCTCATTCATCAGCCAATCACTCATTCACTCACTACACTTTCATCTATCCTTCCATATCTTATCCATCCATCAACTACTAATCCACTCACTACGTCTTCATCCATCATTCTATCCTTACATCAGCCAGTCATAGACAGTCATTCACATCTTCATCCTTCCATCCTTCTACTCTCTCATCCATTAGGCAATTACTGAATATTCACTACATCTTCATCCATATGTCCATCCTCTCTTCCATCAGTCAACCACTAATCCACATCTTCACCAACCCTCCTATCTTTTTATCCTCTAATCCATTAGCCACACACTGACCACTCAGTATATCTTCATCGTCCTTCCATCCTCTCATCCAGCAGCCAATCACTCAACGAGTCATTCACATCATCATCAACCATTTATTATTCCATTCTTTCAACATTTAGCCAATAACTGAACACTTGCTACATTGTCATCCATCCCTACATTCTCTCATTCATCAGCCAATCACTCATTCACTCACTTCACTTTCATCCATCCTTCCATCTCTCACCCATCAGTCAACTATGGACCCACTACATCTTAACTTAGTCTTCTATCCTCTGATCCATCAGGTAACCACTGACCCTATCATTCACATCTGCATCCATCCTTCCCTCCCCTTATTTATGAGGTAATATCTGATCTTGATCCCTCTTTGCATCCTCTCACCCATCAGTCACACTCACATCTGCATTCAACCTTTCATTCTCCTATCCATCAACCCACCATTCACCTACTCATTCACATCTTTATCTACCCTTCCTTCCATCTTTTCCTTCATTAACCAATCAGAGACCACTCACTACATCTTCATATATCCCTCCATTCTTATTTATTAATAAACCAATCACCTGTTCATTACATCTTCATCCATCTTTCCAACCAATTATCTAATCAACCACTGAGCACTCATTCACATCTTCATTTATACTTTCATCCATGAACTATGAACTCACAATCACATCTTCATCCATCCTTCCATCCTGTCATCTATCTGCCACCACTCACTCACCCACTATTCACATCTCCTTCCATGCTTCCATCCTCTCATCCAAAAGCCAATCACTGATCACTTACTACATCATCATCAATCCGTCCCATCCTCTCATCCAATAGCCAATCACTGATCACTTACTACATCTTCACCAATCCCTCCCATCCAATCATTCATTCTCTCACTACACCTTCATTATTTCCATCATCTCATCCATCAGCCAACCGCTCACCCACTCATTCACATCTTCATCCATCCATCTATGCTCTTTCTTATCTGTTAGCCAAACACTGACCACCTACTACACCTTCATCCAAACATCCATCTGTCATGCATCAGCCAAACAATCATGCACTCACTACATTTTCATCCATTCTTTCATCCTGTCATCCATTAGCCAACCACTCCCCCACTCATTACATCTTATTCCCTTCTTCAATTCTCTCATCCAATAGACAGACACTTATCTTCTCATTATATCTTTATCTATCTTTCCCCTCTCAATTATCTCATCCATTATCCAATTACTGACCACTCACTACACTTCATCCATTCCTCCATCCTGTTATTGAACAGTTAAACAATCATCCACTCACTATATCTTCCTCCATCCTTCCATCCTCTCAGCCATTATTCAACCACTGACACACACTCACATCTTAAATCCTTTCATCCTCTTATCCATCAACTAGTCACTCACCTACTCATTCACATATTCATCCATCCTTCCATCCTGTCACTCATAAGTCAATCACTTACCATTCACTACATCTTCATTCATCCCTCCATCCTCTCATTTTTCTGACAAGCAATTGCCCAGCCATTACATCTTCATTTATACTTACAACCTCTCATCCATCAGCCAACAAGTCATCTATTCGCTACATTCATCCATCCTTCTATCCTCTTATCTATCAGTCAACCACTCACCCACTTACTACAGCTTCATCTCCCCTTTCATCCTCTCATCTATCAGGCAACCAATCACCCATTCACCATATCTTTTTTTAATCCTCACCCAAAGAGTAAACATATTTTTCCATTGATTTTCAGAAAGGGTGGTAGGGATGGGGGAGGAAGGAGAGAAAAAGATCAATGTGAGAGAGACACATCAATTAGATGCCTCCTGCACACACTTCAACATGGCAGGGACAGAGCCTGAAACTCAGGTACATGCCCTTGATCCAGGAATGGAACCTGTGATCACCAGTTGTGTAGGCTGACACTCTAAATACTGAAACACAACAGCCAGGGCCCATTCACTACATCTTCATCCAACTTTCTATCCTGTCATCCATCAGCCCACCATTTATCGTCTCATTCAAATTATCACCCATCTTTCCATCCAATCACCCAACAAAGCAATATTTAGTATTTGTAACATGTTGGGCATTGGAGATGCAAAGATCAACTCAATATTCTGTTGCCCTTAGGGGCTCACAGTCTAGCAAGAGAAACTGACATGCTTATGAAGCAATGATCCTTTCTGGGTGTAGGAGGATAGTTCATAAGAATGAAAGAAAGTGGGTGTGCTAAGCCATTAGCTGTGACATAATTTATAACATTAAAAGGAAAGATGCTATGCATAACAATAGCAGGTAGGTGTTGTGAATAATAAGACACAATGCATCTAGTGAGGTGATGAAGACGATGCAAGCAAGAAAATTGTTGATGACAGCATATTAATGGAAAAGGCAGGGCATAAAAACAGTATGTGTGGTAAGGAATGGAAGGTCATTAAAAAAAAGATGTTCATTTTTTAAACGTGTGCGTTAGACAAGCATTTGAAGGGAATCAAGAAAGATGGGTGCTATGTCATGTTGATGGATGACCTCATTCTCTAGGTCATGTGCCATTTACACTGTTTATATTAGGAACACAAGAGGCCCTTGGCTTGTCTTACCCAGAGGCCCAACCTCCATCCTCCATCCTCACAGGTGACCCATGCCCAGGGGAGGGGCTAAGACACCCACCTAGCCCAACACCCCTTGCTCATGCAACCTTCTGCAGGGCCCTACATTGCGTCCTTCTACCTAACTAGGTCATAGAGCACTGCCAATAGGCATATGAGTGTCTGCCCTCCCACCCCGATCAATCCAAGTAGGAAGCTGATGCCATTCCAAAGCTATAGATGGAGAAACAGGATGAGAACGCTGAAGTAAAATGGAGTATACACCAAGCAATAGCAATCATTTGACAGCTTCCTGAGCCAACACTTCCCAGCCAGGTACAGTGCATGTAACAGGCACATGATTTACCGAAAGCTATCCTCCCTGGTACCCACTTTCTTCAACTGGATAGATCACAGAAAGCCCAAAACAGGAAGGAGCTTCCTCCCTCCCTTTCTTCCTCCTATCCACTCCCTCCCTTCCTGTTTTCCTCTTTTTTCCTTCCTTCAGTCACTCATCCATTCACTCATTTGAATCAAATCAGATTAGATTTGATTATTTTATTTATGGACTTCAGAAGCACAGCTTTAAATGAATCATAGCCCTGGGTCCATAAGCCCACCTTTCACAAGTCCTCTTTATTCATTCATATATAATTTTTATTCCTCATTATTCTTTTTTATTTCTTCCCAAATTTCATCTTTTTCCCTTCCTCTCACTCTTCTATACATTCCTATCAGTCTTATAAATTCAGGTGCATAGGATGCACCCGAGTCCTACATGCAACATCCTCATCCCTGGTCTGTGCAGCTCCAATCCTCATTCATTTATTCATTCAGTCAGTCAGTCACTCAGTTCATCCTTTCACTCGCTCATGCATTTGTCCTTTCTTATTCTGGGTCTTTTACTTCTTAGGTCTCCTGTGAAATTGTATGAACCTCACTGGCCCATTTATTTATTTTCCCTGGCAATCTTTCTTCCCTGCATTTAGTCACCTTTTTCATTCAGTACTATTTTATTTATATACCTCAATTGCATATATTTTACTGCAGTGGCTGTTTTTTTGGCCAGTGTTTCCTCAGTTTTTCATTTAGTCTTTGAAAGGTGTAATGTATTTATCTACTTAAGGGGTATGTATGGAAACCAATTATAATCCCCATTCAGACAACCTGTTAACTAGCCATTTATCATTGTGGTTGTTTATTTATTCTTTACCTTTTTGCTTTTTTTATTATTCTCCTCATTTTCCCTTGCCTTGATTGCATTGGATGATCTCATCCATCTTTAGGACTAATGATGACCCATTGCCAGCCCCAACTGGCTCTTCTATTTGAGATCCACTCCTGTTACCTTTTTATGGGGGTTTTGGTGGGTGTTTCCCTTTTCTTTCACTTAGTTTCATCTTGCTTTCCTTGTCTCTTTCTTTAACTCTTTCTTTTTTCTTGCATCTGTTCATGTTTAGGGACCACAGGTGACATGCTCCCTAGAGTGACAAGAGTATCCATCCCATGGCAGCCCTGCCCTGGCGGATGCTGGCACAGCCGTCTCTAAGGCAGCCGCTCAGATATCTGTCTATCCTTCCTGTCACTCCTTTATTTCAATGTTTATCCTGTTATCTCTGGACCTCAGGTGCACAGAATTGGATTAACCATCATCTGTGGTTCCTGGAGACTTCTTGGCACCTGTCCGTGGGGCGCCCTTTGCTTGTTAATTTCTTGTACTGATGCTTTGCTTTAGGGTTTATTTAATTACATCAAGAGCCCAGTTTTCAATCAGTCATAATTTGGGGGTCAAGATATTGTCTCATTTTTTTGTTCTAGCATGGCACTCTCTCTCTCTCATGTGTGTGTGTACATACATATATACATATATATTCACTGAATGTTTTTATTGCTTATATTCATCTTGTCAAAATCATCTATGCCTCTCATTCCTTGTTTTCTCAAATCATCATTTCTTATTCATTTATTCGCACAGCCATTCCTCTGCTAATTCCTTCTTTCTTTTTAGCCACTGAGTTTTTTGTTGTTGTTTTTTACTGTAGAAACTCACTTTTTATTACTAATTATATTTAATGAATATTTGTTCATTATATTTAAATACTTATCTAGTAAGTGCCTTTCTCCCCCCTGCCCAAGTCTGTTTTAATTTCTTTTCCTACATCTTTTTTCTCCCAGTCTTTCCTTTTATTTTCAAACTCTTTTTCTTGCCCTCTCATGGAACACATAGATTTATTCTCTGTGTCTTTTGCGTGTGGTATTGTTTTTATTATTTATAAACTTCGGGGCCACAGATTTGAATTAATGTGGAAGATCAGTGTTAAACCAGTCCTCTCTCATACATGGTAGTTGTTTGGCCTACTTACTTATTATCTTTCTTATTCCTTTTATTTATGTTGATTTTTCCCCATCTTAATTGGTTTTTCTACCAGTCTTTCAATCTTTCTTACTGCCTTTCATTCTCTGAGACCAGGCACCAGGAATTGGCTGAACCCTAACCCCCTCTACAACCCCCACCTCATCAGTCAATGCAAATCTTTTTCTTCATTCTTTGCCTCATTCATGCCTTCATGAATCCATTTAGTCTTTCTACTTAAATTGTTGTTTTTCCGCTTCTGGATGACAGATGCAGCTAATTGGATATATGATAATCTGTCGTCAATGGGTCCTCCCCTCCCTGGCCTCACGGTGGTCCTCCCTTATGTGTGTCAGCTTTCAACTGTTTCCTGGGTGGGTGGGTGGGTGGTTGCCCATGTCAGAAGCACAGATGTGAATTAATCAGTGTTTGGTTCATGCACCCTCATTCTTATTCCTAGAATGGTTCTCTTACATACGTATTTATTTGTTACCTAATTATTCTTCTTCTTTAGATAATTTTTACATTTCTCTCCAACTTTCACTATTTCTCCCCTTTATTCTCTCATTCTTTCTTTCTTGGAGCTCAGCTGCCATGGTTGGATACATCCCACTGCCACCTGCAAACACCCACCATGGTCCCCACAGGCCCCGTCTCATTAATTCCTTCAACCACTCATCCATTCGTTCTTTCTTCCTGTTTTCTTTCTTTTTATAAGGTATTTACTCCTCTTCTAGTAAATGGAGGGCTCAGATTTGGACCAGTTGTGATCCAATTTGTGAAGGCCCCTTATTACCAGTCCTAGCCTAACCCTCTCCTGAGGATCTACCCACTTGTTCATCTGATCACTGTCCCTTTTTATTCTTCCTGTCTCTTTTGTTACAGCTTTCTATATCCCCTCTTTCTCACTTGACTTATTTCATTCTCCTAGAGCTTCTGCCCAGAGGGAATTCATGACACCCTACTCCTCCCCCCCCCAACTAACATCTCACCGTGCTGTCCTTAGGGTCTCCTCTACTTGTTTATTTATATGCTTACTAATTTATTGTCAGTACTGCATTTTAGACTTGGATTCACCCTATCCTCTGATTCGTGGCAGTCTTTTACCTCTCCTCTTAGCATCTGTACCTAACACCTGCTACTTTTTCTTCCCTATTTCTGGACTTCCATTTAGATGTTTTATTTATCCTCTTATTCTTTCATCATTTCATGTAAAGGACCTCAGCTCCCAGGGATTGACAACACAAGGCCCCTCACACCACATTCCCAACTCAGGGCCAATATCTCACTGCTCACGCAGCCATTCCATTTCTCCTTTCGCTTTGACTTTCTTTCATTTCAGTGTTTATTTATTATTTATATGTACCCAGAGTTAAAAAACACTGTTGGTTAAAGTTATTTCTCATCTTTGGTCCACTGAATCCTCCTTCCTCCTTAATTATTCCTTTAACGTCCTCTGTTGTTTATCTTTCTACGCCCGGAGCACATACTCGAATTAATCAGCTTATAATAACCCGACACAGTCCTTATATATTCACTCATCTCCTGATTTTTAAAAGTTATCTTTCTTCCTTTTCTTTAAATTTTTGCTTCTTGCCATTTTCTTTCTCTCTTTCAACCACTGTCCCTTCTCTCTAGCGTCTCTCCCACCCGGATGGGTGTCGGAACCTCACCATTGGTTTGTGGGGTTTTCCACAGGAACTTCCTCTTTCTTTTTTTAATTTTTACCTTTTCGACAAAAAGCTATACCATAAATGTACGCATGCCTATCAGAATTAGGAGATACGTGTGCACTGTGACAGCATCACTACCATCTGTGTCATAAACTTGTCCATCATCTTGAAAAGTTTCTTCTCATCCTTGTATGTATTATTACCATTTATGATAAGAATGCTTTACATAAAATCCACCCCCTTAGCAAGCTTTTACACATACAATACAGTACAGTCGCCATTGATTTATGCATTTCTACTTACTTCTTCTTTCCTTTAGCTTTTATTGAAAAACTTTAGGTGCTCTATATTTGAATGACACATATTCCTTGGTCCATGATACCAGTTTGTGTGTGGCCTTATTGACACATTGATTCAGTATTGTATTGACTTACATAGTAACCTCCATTGGATCCTGTTCAGCGCACACTCTCATCCTGGCTCGTCGCTTCTTTAC
>PVJC01015100.1:20159-35619 GCA_004026665.1 Murina feae
CCCCCCCCCCCCCCCCCCCCGGCCCTGTGAACGGCTATCCCATGAGAAAACAGTTTCAGGCCCCAGGAGTACACACCGAGACACACATGTCGTACACGGTCTCCCCGGTGGGAAACAACGGATATGGAGTTCATTTGAAAATAGGCAGCTTTGTGTGTAGCCATATAAAAATATTTTGGCCTTTCAAGGCAAATACAAAAGGAATGACCCATTACCATTGCTGAGTGTCTCAGTTCTCAACAATAAAGAACTTGAAGAGGTTCAGCCGGACACCGTGAAGATAGAAAATCTGCCCATTCTGTTTTCCAGACATTTCAAGGGGGTGAGCGAGGTCACTGGGGCTGCAAGCCCGTTTGAAAGGCGGGTCCCTCGGCCGAGCTCTTTCAGTGGCCTGTGAAGGCCCCCAGCTCAAAAGGGCACTTCCATCGCAGGCTGCCCTACAGCACAAGGCCAAAGGGACACTCAGAAATGAAAGGGCCATTCATTTCGAGGAGTGAAAGAAATTCTTTCGGGGTCTGGCACTCGAAGCCGCCTATAGAATTCTGTGCCGCAACACAAGAGGCTGGAGGTCCTGCCTTCGAACATGAGCCCCCCAAGGCCCTCATTCCACTCGCTTGCTGGGCACCCACCTCCCTGCAAGCAGACCAGTGCTGAGCAGTCCCTCCCACAAGGCTCGCCAGGCAGTGTGCAGAGTGGCGGCCCCCCACCCTCAGTGACAAGGCCCCAGGTGTGTGCTCCGCTCTCCAGGAACTTACGATTGCGCAGGTGGAGGGTGCGGGGGTTGCGTGTCCGAGGTCCCATCCAACGATGAATTCCGGGCGATGGCTTCGTCTGGAAAGACAAGGCACTAGTCACTGAAGAGAACCTCATCCAGCTGGACGGAGCAGGGACCCCTCAACGTCTAGCAAGTATGGAAGTGGGGACGCCAAGCATCTCTTTTTCACACACTGGGTCACGCACTCACCTGCCTGCCGAGCTCCCCACCCCAACTTCAGCCACAGATGGAGGCGAGGGCAGGGGACAGGATGGAACATGGCTCCTGCGGTTGGCGCTGCCCGTGTACTAAGTTCTGTTTGGGGAAACCCTGAAGTTTCGGGCCCCCGCACAAGTGAGAGCTGAGCTGGACAACAGAAGCGTGGACGGGATGCTCCCTGGAAGGGCAGAGCGGCCATCAGTGTGTGCTCAGGGAGATGTCAGCAGGGCAGCGTGGTGGACAGGTGACCAGCACAGCAGCTGGCCCGGGATGACAGAGAAGTGGGCTGTGGGCGGCATTGAGGATCACTGACCTCAAGCATTTGCCTTAAATTCTGAGTTTCAAGAAAGTGAATTGGGTAATGGCAGGGAGGTCATTAGAGGTGTCCCTCTGCATCCACGGGGGATTGGCTCCAGGACCCCCCTCAGATACGGAAATCTGGAGGTGCTCTGTCCCTCTCCTGGAGTGGTGTGGTGTTGGCGTGTCACCCATGCACACCCTCTAGGTTGCTTATCATGCTCATACAGTGTAAATGCTGTGTAAGTAGTTGCTACAAGGGATTGTTTAAGGAATGGCTACAAGGAAAAAGCCTGTGAGTGTTCAGTACAGACACAGCCAGCAGCCACTCTAGGCCTCACAACACCACACACGTTGTCAGCAGCAACGTGACTATTTCCCCAAACATTTTCAGTCCACGTTGGGTTGAATTCATGGGTGCGGAACCCACGGGTCCAGACAGCCAACCGTATATTGGCTCATCGATTGTAACAACGGGCCACACTAATGCAAGATGCTTATGACTGGGGAAATTGAGGGTGCGGGGAGGTGAAATGGGAATTCT
The DNA here is from genome assembly GCA_004026665.1 of Murina feae. Taxonomy (NCBI): domain Eukaryota; kingdom Metazoa; phylum Chordata; class Mammalia; order Chiroptera; family Vespertilionidae; genus Murina; species Murina feae. Next base: position 21,974 of record PVJC01015100.1, read on the forward strand.
CTGGACTCACCACTGACTTTTTCTGTAACCCTAAAATTACTCCGAAGAAATAGTCTATTCATTATGAATTTTTAAGTGAGTGGATTTTGAACATACATGTATTAGAGTTTAGTGAGGGTAACTAGGTGTGGCCAACTGGTGGTCTGCAATGGCTGAGATTTGAACAGAAAGGTAAGGAGAGGGCGGAGCCCGAGACTGAGGAGAGAATGAGAGGGCGCAGGCTGGCCCTGGCCCTCCAGGGAACCCCAAGGAAGAGGCTCTCGCCAACTCCCCTGCCCTGCCGTAAGCCACTGGGGATCCCCCTGCTGCCTTTGCCTCTCTATTCCCTGCCAAATCACTCAATGGAGTCCCCAACATCTGGACAGGGCACGGGGGACACACCTTTTACCTCTAAACCCTCCTCCAAACTCCTTCCCTAGCCTTGAGCTTCCCAAACACTGTTCTTCCCTAATTGGTTGCTTTTCTATCAAAAAAAAAAAAAAACAAACAAAAAAAAGTCTTCTAAAAATAAGTGCTGATGAAGCAGTGACAGCTCGTGAGTGACCGGGGGTGCGCTGGTTATCTGAGGGTTCTGGGACCTCCGTTTGTGCAGCATACCTACCACCTGAGATGAGCCCCGCCCTCCCCAGGAGCCTGAGACACCTGCGGTGGCCCTGCCACCACCCAGGGGCCCTAAGAGGACACAGGGGCTCCAGAGCCTGCCACTGCAGCAGTTCTGACCACGGGCACGGCCACTTCCCCAGGACAGGAGCAGGGAAGGACTTTGGGGTTGGTTCTGGTCTCTTAGGCAGTTTAATGGGACCTGCTTCTGCTGGGGGTGGGGGAGCCATGCACCCTCAGAGCTCCTGGTTGCCCTGGATGAACTTTTGTGCAGACCCCGGGCTGCTCTGGGAAGACGCAGCCCTGGATTTGTATGTTGTGCTAATAACACGGTCCTGGGCTGAAATCTTCACAAATGTCCGAGAAGCTGCAAAGATGAGCCAGTGCCGGGAGCCGCGGGAAAATACAAGGTCCCCTTAGGATGTCCAGAGGGACGACTGTCACACACTGGTGCTGGGAGACCTCGCCAGGGGGTGTGCTGAGCTCCGGATTCACCCAGAAAGCCCCATGGACCCGCCCCCTACCTCCTCCCCGGCTTAATGGGGTCAGAACATTCTCGTTTACATGCCAAGATCTTTAAACTCGCTCTTTTCTGGAGGCACATGGAACCTAAGTGATCTGACCTGTCTTTGGGGACAAATCACTGATGTTTAGAGCCCGCCCTGAGACGCAGGTCTGCGCAGAACTCATTTCCTGGACCTTTGTGAGGGCCAGGGCCCTGTGCATTATGGGCCATTTACAAAAATGAGAGCAGTAATTGGAACATCTTTTGAAATCCTGTCCCCTCTCTCCGTCGCCGGCCCCCTCAGCCGCCTCCCTCCCCGTGGTGGGTGGTGAAGGGTGTTTACATATGCCTCTTCCTGGAATTTCACTCTTTGCTCCAGGAGTGGGCAATTAGAGAGAATTAGGGCCTATTTGGCGTATGGGGACCGTTAATGGATAGAATGGCAGAGGCAGCCTTGGGAAAGGCAGTCTGCTGGTCTAATTGAAGCTGGCAATTTTTTGATTCCTTGTTTCAGTTCGCAGGTATTGTAGTAACCAAGGTCACCAAACAAAGCAGCAGCCCACCACGGTAATGACGGGTGCAGCCTGACCGAGGCTCTGGGAGCTGTTTATTAGCGCCCACTGAAGCACAAAGAAATGGCTGGGAATGTTTGCAAAGCTGGGGCTGAGCGTGCAGTCGCACAGAGCCGCTTGCTGATCGCTTTTCCAGAACCTGCCACCCCAATGGCTTCTGGAGGAAGTTCTCGGCTGAGCAGGCCAGGCTGCCAACTGGGGTGTTGTGTGCTGCCAAGGGTCTCGTGACCCAAAGGCACAGGGTGAGCCACAGGGAAGGTGTGGCTGCCGCACCCTCCTGGGACTGCAGCCGCAGGCCGCTCTCATTACACAGTGACCGCTGCACTGCCCAGAGGGTTTTCCAGGACTGGCCGGCGGCCCGTGAATTTGGGAACGCGCTCCATAAAATGCAATCCTTGCACCACACAGCCCCTTGAAGCTAGTGTGGGGCGTGGGCACTATTAGAATCTGTGTTCATGAGAAGCTGGCCAGGAGGCCGACGACTGGCTGCAACCCCACCACCAGGCTGGTCGAGCTGAGCCAGCGTCGCAACAGGTTCACAGCCAGGCCTGCCACCTGGGCTCTGGTTTGCTTGTCCCTAAAGTACATCTGTTGGAAGCTAACGGTCTCAGCCCCTGACTCTAAAGACCCAGCAAACAAACAAACAGGCCACAGACAACTGCTGAGGAAGCTGGAAGTGTCCCAACGAAACAGGGGCACTCATAATGGTGATTGGGTACCGCCCCATTTCACAGATGGGAAAACTGAGTCCCAGAGAACTGGAGACAGGAGCCAACTACAGTTAGTGCTATGCATAGATTGGAACCAGGTATCCAAAGGCCTCTTAGGGCTGCTGTCTGATCTTGGGTCCCAAGAAGCTTTTCTCTGACCACCTGGCCAGTCCCAAGTAGCTAGGAGACTCATGGAGGCTCCATCTGGACACTTGGGACCATGTCCAATACTGATGCCTGGGCTTCTTCTGCCTCACGGACTATGCACACCTGACAGACTACTGCCTTACTTTACAGATGAGGAAACAGGTCCTGAAGCCAGTGGTCACAAAGACACTGGCCAAGACTGAGACCTGGGCTCCTTCCTCTCTTAGAGTCTTTGGCCTGGTTCTCGGGGAGGGGACTCAAGCCCTCGGGGCCATTTGGGGGCAATGGTGGCTGTTTTCCCTCCATCTCAACAGGGGGGTGGCTTGAACACAGGGCCAGGAGGCGGCAGGAGCCACGCAGCTGCGGCCCTGGACGGCCGGCACAGACATGCGGTCAGTCTTTGGCCCCTGACTGTCCTCCTTCCCCAACTTTCCATCCTGGAGTTTTGTCCTTGGCCCCAATCTGTCTCTCTGGCTGTCTCTCGGGCGTCGGGCCCAGTTTGATCAAATTCTTGTTTATAGGCACAGCCACTGATTCCTCCTCATGAGAAACTCGCAGAAAGAAAGCCCTAGAACACGGAGCACGAGCATGGCTGGGGTCACGCGGCCGGCATGGCTGGCTAAGCACGCCTTTGTGTAGCCTCTTGTCTGCGTCTCTGAAGACACACACAAGGGCAAGGGAGCCGGCGGGGGCAGCAGCCCCCAGAGGGGAGACACACACACACTCCCACACCCTCCTCCTCAGGGGAAGGTAATTGAGGTTTCCTTCTTTTCATCTGAAGAAAAGGCACCTTCTATTGAAAGAATGTATTCACGGACCTGGGAAAACTCATCTGCACTCAGCCCTCCCAATTACCCCAGGTGGCTGTTCTCCATGGGGCTCCCCCGCATTCCTTTCTGCCCGCGCCTTTGTTCCCAGCTGAACCGGCCCTGGGAGCTCCCAGGCTAAGAGTCTCCTCCTTAAGCCCCTGCCAAAGACCCTATTCACTGCGCAGAGCGACGCCAAGCAAAAGGTGGTGGGGAGCCTTCCCTGGCCCCGACCCCCGGGCTGGGGGCTTTAAGAAGTCTCCATCTGGATTTTTTTCTAAGCCCCAAGAAATTGGAGAGCAATTAAGAGAGTCATGTCTATACCCTCTGCCATGCTTTCCCTTAATTAACTCCTCTCTCATACACATCTCCCCAAGGTGGGGCCACCGCGGCCTCAGCCACCCAGCACCTGCTCTGCTCCCTGGTCCCCGTGACCACCGAGGACTCGGGTGGGCAAGGAGCGGAGAAGACAAATAGAGACGTATCTGGAGACTTTCTAATCACACTGAGTTCCCCCAACAATGGCTCGAGCGACCTGTTTTCCAGTGAAGACTGGAATATGGGTCCGAGTGTCTGAAAACACACTGCAGAGGCATTAGCAATGCAAGGACACTTCGACGACGCCCCTGTTGGGTAGCAGGGCAGCCTGCCTTAGCAAAAGTAGGGGGTTCCCCCACCTCTACTGAACCCTGAACGTGGGACCCCTCTCCCTGTACTGTGAGGGCTCCTCCCTTGGCACCTTTCCTGACTCTGAGACGGAGCCGACACTGCTGGTTTCTACATCGGTCACGGCCCTATAACCCTGTAGGACCTTAATTTGGGTCAGTTCCGTGTGAAGCCCCCTTCCTCTTTTCAAGGAAAAAAATTAACTAGCAAGCTCATTAGAGATGGACAGATCCTCCTTTTCTCTCTGGACGTCGGGTCGCACGTGAAAACCACGGCTGCGTTTCCGCATGTAAGTGAATGAACAAGAAACACATGGCCTTGTGCTGCCCGCGGTCTCGCCAGACTTCGACTTCACTTGGAGAAATGTGCTTGGGAGGACATTTGGGGTTTGAATCACGAGTCGGAGGCACGAAGGCAGGGAGCCTGGAGGCTGCACTCAGCCCCACGCGCAAACCTGCAGGTGGGCAGACTGGGGGGGGCGGGTGCCAGGAGGGAGCACCTTCTCCACGCGTGTAGTGGCTGAGTGACACACGGCCCCGCTCCCTTGCACCCTGTGGAGGCAGGTGGGGCGGGAGGGCCAGCTTCCAGGCAAGACCCTCGCCTCTTCCCCGACATCTGTGCCCATCCGGAAGCATCTGGGTAGAAGCTGACCCCGGGGAACAGCTGAGTGTAAGGACAAAATGGCCAGAAAACTGCCACCCACCACCACGACAGTCCCCTGGCTGTTCAGGGTCTCATTTCTGCCCCTTACTGCTCAAGGATGGACCGATCCACCAAAAGAGAACTCTCCTGAAAATGTTTTGTGGCAATTAACAACGGTCCTTCTGCCATTCCTGGGACGACTGGGATGCAAGGCTGACTTATGATACATTCGACTTCTTCCATTGAGAATTTGATCTATTATTATCTATGTTGTGCTTCTGCCACACAAACCCCAAAATGTGTCTCTGCCTGGAATTGACTGTTCACAAGTGTACCTGAAATACAGCTCGGCCCAAAGCCGGGCCACCCCAGGCTACTGAGCAGGGAGAGGGGCAAAGTCTGAAACCGGCTGCGCACTTGCTCTCTCTCACCTTGACTCTGCCCCTCAGCTCCGGCCCACCGTGAAGGAGTCCTGAGATGGCCCTAAGGAAGAGTCTAGAAGCCCTGGGCATTTGGCTCAGCCTAGCTCCATGGACCTCTCCGGGAAGCCCCGGATCGAACCCCCCAGGAGTTCTGGGTAAAGTTCCCACTCCAGCCTGTCTTCCCCGGCACCGTGTTTGCAGGTGGCTTGGCAAATGCCAGCTGTGGAGTAAATATCACAGGGCACAGTCTTCCTGGGGCCCCTCCCTGGGCTTAGCCCTGGGCACACACACACCCCACCTCTCTCCAGCCTGCCAGGCTCCCCCAGAAGTGAGAACCAGCACACACAGGCAGCAGCGCCCAGGTCCGCATCCCTCGCCCCTCTCTGCCTACACTGATGTGTTTTATTTCCATACCAGCACCCCATTTCCATTTCGGGGAGGAGGCGGGGCTGTGAAGGAGCTGCCCTGCAACTGCCCTCAAAGCACTGTGAGTGCTGCGGGGGACCCCGAGGACCCACCTCGAATAAGGGCGAGTGCTGGCATCTGGGGGACTGAGTCAGATTCGCCCTGGTCTACAGGTCTCCCTCATCTCCCAGCTGGGCGCGTCCTTCACCCAGCAGCTCCCCCAGGAGCAGCAGACGAGCAGCTAGGCAGGTACAGGGCCAGCCACTCACCAGGACAGCTTTGCCACCTCTGAAAACCCCAGTGTCCCTCCACGGGACTCAGGCTTCACCTTTTCCTGAACTTGGCCACCGGGACTCCAGAAAGGAGGGTCCCGCGAAGCCTCTTCTCTTCCTGTCACCTTGCTTAGCTGTCCCCATTGCTGCGTGGGACCTCCCAGGACACTCAAGTGGACCCTCTGGGCCTGAAGGCAAACCTGGCACCTCAGAAGGACCCCCACCCTGAGCGCCAGGCAGTGTGAACGAGTGAACCACGGAGAGACAGATGACGCTTGGGCTGGTGTGTGGCTGCAATCCCGCTTTCTTCCTCTTCCCCACCAGCCCTGATTGTGTGTAAACAAACACAAACATTCCCAGCTCGCTGCAATCTCAGGGGGAAGGAAAAGAGGCCAAGAGAAGAACTCACTCAAAACCACTATTTGATTAAAGGACATTATCAAAGCCTCGTGTGTGAGGAGCCCGCATTCTCTCAGGGACTGACGTTGCCATGGCTTGGGGCAGAAATGTTTTCCTAGCTGTGGGGCAGACAGGCATTTCTATTGCCACGTCGCCACAAGTTGGGGGTGCTCGAGAGAGCAGTGCACCCTCATTCATCTCATGAACATGTTCAGTGAAGCTTTGTTGAGGACCTATTGTGTGCCTGACCCAAGCCAGTTTTCGGGGCCCAGACCGGAGTTGGATGCTCCTCACTTACCGTAGGGGGGGCGGAGGCGCGCAGCATCCGGTCAACCAGGTGGCCCCGACACACGCTGACTTGGTGAGGCTCCAGGCAGCAGGCAGATTCGCAGGCCCCGCGTTGGAGTAGAAGGTAGTGACCCCCCACACCCAAGCTAAATGTGTACATTCTTGAATGTGAGGTGGACTTAAGGAAATCTTAGTGTTTTAAGAAAGCAAAACACTCACCCCAAACCAGGACGGAGGCGAGAGGCTGGGCGTGGGGTGCCACATGGCTGTTGGGAAGGAGGGCTTGGTCCAGGGCGGTGTCCTCCGGGCGCTCTTCTGCCTCTTCAGTCAATTCTTCAGCTGACCCGGCCCCGGGTCAACCTTGGGGAGGGACAGAAAGTTAGAATACAGCGAGGCCAGCACCCCAGAAGAACCACACTCCAAGAAAAGGCGGAGCCGTCTCACCAGAAGTCTGGTTTTCGGTGGAGGGAGGTGGCTCGTGGCAATGAGCGGTGACACAGGAAAAGCCAAGGGCCTGGGTGGACGTGGGGTGAGCAGGGTCGGGGACTCACGGGGGCGGGGCAGGCCATGCGATCACCTGCTTGGGTACAACAAGGGATCTGTGAGGGAATAGGCAGGACCGAAGGTCACGCAGGCCCTGGCAAGCCAGGCAAATGGGAGTAGCCATTGGAGGATGTTTGCGGGAGGCAGCATGCCAGCAGGGGCTTGTCCCATAGGCACTGGGGGCCTGGTGGCAATCTGGGCAGCAGGGAGGAGAAAGGGCTCCTAGTGCTGTGGGGTGTCTGGACTCAGCAGGAGGGCCAGAGGAAGCAGGTGAAAGGTGGGTAACGTAGCAGCAGGGGCAGGTAGCCACCCTGCAAGACAGAGGGCTGGCAGCTGAGGCCCACAAGGTCATAAGCCAGGTGAGCCAGGCACAGAGGAGGAGGAAAGCAGAGCTCCTAGTGGCAACAGACCAGGGGAGGAGCCGCCAGGTAGAGAGACAGGTAGGCAGCCAAGCGGAGGCAGCGCCTACAGAGCTCCCTGGAGGTTCCCAGCCACCTGTCCTTTGCAAAGGATAGTCTGCGACCAAAGAGAGGAGCTAGGTGTAGCCCCAGCGGGACGCAGGTATCATGGAGGGAGGGGTGCAGCTCAGGGACCCCAACTCAAGAGGGAGACCATGTGGCCAGAGCCCGAGGGTACACATACCACATTCCAGGGTGCATTCAGCTATGGGGAGGCAGAGCGGGCAGGAGGGGCTGGCTGCGTAAAGGTCACCGGCCAACTGGCCCAAAGGCAAACCAGGCCAGCCCCTCGCAGTCCACTGTCCTGCCTTCTACAGAGCAGTCGCTGCGCCAGTGCTGGGGGGCCAGGCCGCCCTTGGCAACGACACCCCCCGGCCCGCTCTCCCGAGGGCAGAGGCCATCAAGGGACCGGCTAGCGTGGCAGGTGCTCAGGCCGGGCCGGGCTATGGGCTAGCTCAGTAATGATCAACTGTTGGATGAAGGTTGGCCGCGTGAGTGAATGAAGGGGCGAGACTGGCAAGGCCCCTGCTCAAGTGGGGGTGCCCACCCCTCCCTAAATTGAAATCCACTCTCTATCCTTTTGACCTACATGTAACTCCTAGCTTCCCCACAACTCCTCGAGCAGCCGAGGTCCTTCGTTGACTCACCTGACCAAACAGACAAACATCCCACATACTTTTACTGAGCCCCACGTGTGCCAAGCTGGTGCTGGGACACCCAAAGGAGGCGTGGGCTGGCCTAAGGCACCCCCAGAACACTGGATTAGGAAGTGGCGACGGAGGGGGGCGGAGGGAGAGAAGGTGGCAAGAAGAACAGAGGCGGGAACAAGTAGAAACAGGAAACTGGAGCTCAGAATAGCTGGAGAAGGGGGAGCATCTCTGGGTGCTACTCATCCTCTAGTACCCCACCTCTTTAGATGTTCCTCCTCCATCACCAGAGCCTCCAAGGTTGACTGAAGGATGGATATGGAGAAGCATGGGCTCTGGAGGTCAGGGGTCAACCCGGGAAGCCGCCCAAGACCTCTGAGGTGGAAGAGTGGGACACAGGGTCCCACATGAGCAAGCACACAAGCAGGCGCCACCCCTCAGGGAGCCGTGAGCGCAGACCCCTCTGCAGGTGAACGCAGAAAAGCTAGGGACCAGTTGGCCTAGAAACCCCAGCAGGAGGGGATGTGGGAGCCGTTCCCTAGGGCCTGGCAGTTGAGACTCCAAGAATAACACAAGAACCTGGCCCACGAATGCCTTCGCCCCGCCTCAGGCGCTCCAATGCTGCCATACCGGTGACCTTGGGCTTGTATCTTAGCTATCAGTATGAACTTGAGGTGAGAAGGGTCCTCTGCATTTCTTTTTCCCTATTAAATGCATCCTCTCATTTGGAAACACCGGAAATTGTTCGATTCCTTTCCTCTCCAGTCCGCTAATCTGAGCAACACCTGGGTCACCTCTAAGGTAGGGCCTCCAACCTTTTTACTGGGGAGCCGGATGAGAGCTGGTTTTGCGAATTTGGGAAGAGGGCAGAACTGATTCAGGCCTCCAGCTGACAAGGAAGTGAAAGGAGAGGCGTAAATTTCCCACTAATCAAGTTTTCTTGCTCCAAGCACCCCGCTTCCCTCTTAGTTCTTTTCCATTTGGCTACAGGTCTGGCCAGAGCCTGAGTGTGATTAAAATAATCTAATTTAACTGATTGATCTACCTCGGGGTGGGAAACGTCCAGAACTTGAAACACACAGGGCAAGTGTCAGGCTCTGGCCATACCTGCTGACATGGAGGGGCAGGGGCAGTTCAAGTATCAGGACAGAAGGGGGTTCAGGTGGGACACAGGACATGAGCGGGGATACGACGGGTTCTGGTGCAAGACCTATTGTAAAGAACCTCACTCTCCTCAGAATGTGGAACTGAAGTGTGAACCCCCAAACCATGGCCTTCCAGGGGGTGCCTCTGTGATAATCCCACGGGTCCTACACCTGTGACCTGGCAGGCTTTCCATGTCCGGTGGATGCTGAAACAGGTGAGGTGCATGCTGGAGTGGGAGCCCTGCACCCCGTGTCCTCATCTGTGAGTGAATCCCACAGGCAGGCAGCCCCAGGCCCCGTGCAGCTGCCCGCCGGGCCCAACAAAGAAACCTTCTGCAAAGCAACCCTATCCCCAAAGCCGCCTTCCACAGTGAGCCCCACTCCGTGGGCCTCGCCAAGGCTTAAATGAGGAGCAGGGGAACCCTGGGCCCCCGCCCCAAAATTACAAGTGTGGCCTTGGGGCCCTGGCCTCTGGCCTGCAGACGCCAGTTCACCTCATTATGATAATCAGGGTGTTTTTCCTTCACAGACAAAGAAGGCTCCTTAGCAGAGGAGCGCTGGGGCCCAGCAGCTCCCTCATTAGCGTCTGCAGCCTCTTCCTTGACGAGGTCCAAGACTGGCCCTGTGTTCATTAAGGGAAAAGGGCAGAAAGTGCAAGGAAACTGAAAAACACAGCTGGGGGCAAGGGGAGGGCTCTCCCTCGGCCATTCATTCATTGAAAGCCTATGAGTACCTTCAGGACGTAATCACCAGCGAAGGGGCTGGGGCGGGTTTAACCAGGATGAAGGTGGTAAAGAGGTTAAACCTGATAGGAGTTAAAACCCCAAAACGGGGCAATTTGATTTGAAAGCTTCCTGGGACTTGTCACTTGGATCATTAATTTAAAACCCTGTTCCTGTTTATTTCAGCCCAGTCGACACTAGAGGAAACCTTTTGCCTAGATGTGTTTTCCGTCGAATGTTAGTATTTTCTAAGTCCCCTTCTCGGCTTTACTGTCTTCGGTGCCTTTTCTCATTCCTTTCTTTCTCTCCCCCCCCTCCCCTCCCCTCCTCCATCTCTTTCTTCCCCCTTTGGTCCTCCTCGTGGGAACTTTACCTGTAAGAAAATCTGTTGGTGACTCTAATTGAATGTTCTCACGAATACTTTCATGACCTTGTTTCAAGACCCTCCAAGAGTGTCTGGTTCTTACCTAGAAGCTAGTTCCCCAGACCCGCCCGGTGAACATTATAAATCCTATTTTACAACTGAGAAAAAAGTGGCTTGGAGAAACCGACCGACCTCAGGGCCTCAGCACTAGGTGGGTTAGCCAGGACTCAGCTCCAAGGAGGGATGGTGAAAGGCAAGTTCCAGAAGCTGGGAGTTCTGGCTATGGGAGGTCCTACAAGAAGGGATGCTGGGGCAGGTGTCCCTGTGGCTTCTAGAGGGAGCAGGTGTCAATAGGTGTGAACCAGGGCGCAGGAGCCACATGAGAAGAAGACTATAAACCGGGAAACTGTCCAGGTTTAAGCTACAGAAAAGTCATTACCTTAGTGAAAGCCGCTGGACGGGGTTGAGAAGGCAGGAAGCAGTGGATTGAAGAGGAAATTGGAGGTGAGGGAGGAAGACAGCAAGTGGAGGCAGGTCTTTGGAGAAGCGTGGCTGCGAAAGGAAAGAGAGAGAGAGACGGTAGTGGCCAGACAGGAGGACAAGAGGAGCCGGAGGCTCAGGCTGCGGAGAGAGCAGTTAGGAAGACGGAGGGGAGGGGAGAACTGGAGGATGGAGGAGGTGAGACAGGAATGACCAGTGCAGAGGACACCTCTTCCTTTACAATGCAAGAGGCAAGAGGGGTGCAAATGTGTGTGGGCCCAAATCTGAAGGGCCCCTTGACAGCCTCAGATCCCTGGGAGGCGGTAAGCCAGTCCCGGGTCGGGACAGGGAGTTGTGAGGTTCAAATGAATTGACAATTGCAAAAAAGGCCTTTGCAAACGGCAAAGGGAGACATAATGTTCACTGTATTTACTCGCTGGTAGTGGGAGGCTTGCGTTTACAGCCCACTCAGATCTCACTGGGGCCTGGATTTCACTGACCATAAATTATGCGTCCTTACATTAAGGATGTAAAAAAAGCAGTGGCAAAAGCCTCTGGAAGACAAAAGGTTCCCTCCTAATAGCCTGGATTAACTCAAAGCAGATCTCCGCCCACTTCATTCGTCACCTTCCAAGTCACCCTTCCACCTTCATTTGCCATATAATCCAATCAGGCCCTTTCAGAGGCCCGGGAGCTATTGTCTACACCAAGCTGGGCTTCTCAATGCGGCCTGAGTTGTTTTTGTCTTGTCTGGACAAAACTGCGTGGCTTAAAAGGGGACGAAAAAAAGTGCTGGTCAAATGAGGACCCCAATTAGCTTCCAAGAGACTGTTTGCATCATCTCGTGTCACGTACCAGGCCTGGTGTGCTGGGCATACTGTCGGTGTTCAGAAAAGGTTTGCTGAATTCATTCTGTTGTGATTCATTTTGAAATGTATTTATTGAGTGCGCACACTCACAGCACCTACTAGGTGCTAGCCCAATTATTAGGGCTGGGCATGCGAACAGTCCAAGTGTTTAAGGGCCTTGCAGTTTCCACAGCAATTTACAAAGCACTCTCGTAGTAGTTACATCATTTGGTCTTCTAAAGCACCGTGTGGGGTAGATAAAGGCGGGTGGGGTTTTTTGTGTGTTTTTTTTTAATCCTCATTTAGACCATGAAAGGAACTGAGACCTGGAGAAGTTAGGCAACTTGTGTAAGGTCACACCGTTATTGAGGTGGAGCCAGCACATGGTAGCAGCATTGGGGCCACCCAGAACCCCCAAGACCACCCTAGGCAGCTAGGATTTCAAACAGACTGTCCCGCTGTCAAATGCTTGATTAGAAATCAAGAGCTCTCTTAGCCTAATTCTGGGCCAGGGGGGGTAAGAGGTAGCTACAATGTCACCCAGGGTCCAACTCGGACCGCTCGTCTTGCCAACAGTAGGGCAAAATACTTCCATTCCTCCAGCCTCAGCGCCCTCCCTGTAAATGGGAATAAATCCTGTCCCACGGAAGGAGCGTGCATTCCCTACCCACCTTTATAAAATTACTCAAGTCGAGGCCAAATTCATCCTTATCGGTAAATGATCATCACCTACATGTCTGACATAGAAATAACACACGCAATGGTCATAGAAAGTGCTCTGGAAATGGCTGCATGCGTAACGGATGTTCCTATTCAAGTCAGCCCATCACCCTTCTTGGTGGCACCCTACCTGTGCAGGAGAGCCCCGTGGACAGGGGCTGCCGGAGAGCTGTGGGAAAACAAACGAGAGGCGTGAGACAAGTGACACTGATGGGGATGGACTGACTTATCGAACTTTCAACAAATGTTTGCTGAACACCTCCTCTAGGCCCAGCCCTGCCCCAGGCTAATTTGGCTCATTTAATACTCACAACGACCCTAGGAGGTTGCTCTTCTCATCACCACTCCCTGGAAAGAACAGGGAGATCCCAAAAGAGGCAGGGATGCCCATGACGGCAGGGCTCATGCTCATTCCAGAAGCCCACCACGGCTTTGGAATTGCCAGTGAGGTGCTGGCAGAGCCCTTGGCCCAGGTCCCCCTTCTGAGGAGTTCCCTAAGGGATCCTTTTATCAGGACATCATCCGGGCAACAATAGGGTCGGGTGAGAAACACGGACACCTTCCTGGGGAGGGAAACACTCCAGGTCGCTGGCATATTAACACAAGCAGAGACTTACAGGAAAGTATTCCTAGCAATAGGCACAAGCACAGCAAAGGTCAGGGGTGGACGTCCAATGCCCCCTCACTAGGGCATTGGATTAAGTCTTTAGTCAAGAAGAACAGCTGGTTGGTCAGTTCCGGTCCTCTTCAGCCTCGGTGGTGGTGGTCCTGGGGGGGGGTCTCTGCCAGTGGCTGCTTGGTATGCTGGTGGGATCCAAAACTGGGTACTCCTGATGTCTTCTGCAATTGATCAAAGGTTAAAGGAACTACTTAAAAGCCCAATTCTAGGTATTAATTAAAATTTAAATGAATTCATTATAACTAAAACTAATTACTTAAAATTTAAAATTGTCCTTTAATTGCTCATGGTTCTGGGGCTAGTGGGAGGAACGTGGCAGGGGTGAATTTGGCCGCCATGTTGCCCATAAACCACCACAAGGAAGGGTTGCATACCATAAGGTGGAGATGAGCAGCAAGCACCTTGGCAGCAGCTGGGCATCCACAGGTGGTCCTTGAAGACATGAAGGTGAATGGTGATGTCATCCCTGAAGAGAGAACCTATGGCATGGGAGGGGGCCATATTAGAAACCATATTGATGACCTCTAATGGCCAGCACAGGAACAGCAGAGAGAGGGAGGGGGCAGTCAGAGGGAAAGGAAGGGGGAGTGGAAGAGAAAGGAAGAG